>BQNB010049976.1:5994-41755 GCA_026074375.1 Tanacetum coccineum
ACCGCCGGACCGCCCCTAGTGACCGTTGGGTTTTCCTGCCTATAAATACTGCTTCATTCCTAGCAGAAAATCAAACCTCTTAGCACGAAATTTTCAGAAAAATTTCTCTCTCTAAAAATCTTCTCTCTCTCTAAATCTCTTGATCACTAACATTCTTAAATCTTGTTTCAAGTGATCTAATCTCTTCTTCTTATCTCTCCTTTCTAAATCAAGTGCAAGAGAAGAAAATTTGTATTCGCAATACACCTAGGATTTATTAAGAAAAGAAAATAATTCTATTACGAAGATACCTGAAGAGCTGGCAGTGCCAACTTGCTTCTTCTTCTTAATCAATTAAACAAGATAAACTAGGGGTGTTGATCAGTTCGGTTATCAGGTTGTTCGGTTCGGTTAGTTTGGTTAATTTCTTTTGGGTTAACCCGAAAACCGAACCGAACCGAACTAGAATTCAACCGAAAACCAAAATTCTCTTTTGGGTCAACCCGAAAACCAAACCGAAAAACGAAATTTTTTATGGGATCAACCCAAAAACCGAAATTAAAAAAATAAAATAATTATATAGATAATTAGCAAAAAAAATATTTCAAGTATTAAAAGTGTTTTATTAAATTAGGATAAAATTTAAATGGTATTTTTTATACACTAATATATATATATATATATATGTATATATATATATATATATATATATATATATATATGTATATAAATTCAATTTTCGGTTCGGCTTTCAGTTCTGATTACCAAACCCCTATCCAACCCGAAAACCGAATTTGTAGTTCGGTTCGGTTTTGGCAAATTCGTTTCGGTTCTTAGTTCGGTTCGGTTTCTTTCGGTGGTTCGGTTTCAGTTTTTGGTTTATTCGGTTATTTCGGTTTTTCTGCTCACCCCTGATAAACAGGACAGTTCATCTTCCAATGACCCACCTCTTTGCAGTGGTGGCAGATTTTATCCTTTGCCGGGTGCTCTTTAGCAGAAGGTTTAGGGTTTTTAGGCTTTGAGATATAAACTGGTTTATCATTCCCTTGCCTTTTCCTTTACCCTTGCCTTTAGCATTTTGCGATTTCTTATTGGCTTTCTGGATTCTACCACATTGAATCGCCATTACTTGTGGTGTAGCAGCCTTTTTAGGTAAGTTTTTTTTATACTCAATAAGCAGAGCATGTAGTTCACCAATTGTCTTCCCCTTGTTATGCATATTGTAGTTTCTTACAAATTCAGCAAAATCACTAGTGAGGCCATTCAAGATTAAACCAACACTAAGATCTTGTGGGAGCACATAACCAAGATGTTCCAGTTGCTCCACATGTCCTTTCATATTAAGGACATATGCACCAACTAGTTTTCCCTCCTTTTGTTTGCAAGCATGGAAAGTTTGAATTAGGTCATACCTCTAAACTACAACTTGTTTCTCAAACATGGATTTGAGCTCCTGAAGCATCTCATAAGGTGAGTAGTTCTCAAATTGTCTATGAAGTTCGGGAGTCATACTTCCGAGCATAAGACAATCAACCTCATTATAAGCACCATATACCGCATTCCATTCCACAAGCACTTGAGCTTCAGAATTCGCAGCAGGAGCAGGAGGAATAGGATGTTCAATGACAAACATTTTTTTCCAACTCTCAAGACCAGCTTGAGTGAACGACACCATTCATTGAAATTATTCCCAGAAAGTTTTTCTCTTTTAAACATCGACCTGAAAGCCGAATGGTTTATGTTTTGAAAGGTTATGCTATCTACAAAACATATAAAGTTCAAGAATTTAGTATTTTCGATAATACTCCTTGAAGAAAATCAACTACACATGTTTAAATATATAAACAATTAATTTTCTAAGATCTAGGATCCAACTTGACATACCACCATCACATCAGTTGATCTGCAAGCAATGGTGTATTCAAAAGGTAATTGACGATCAATAATTGTCACCGGTGCAATTCCTAGAACATATAGGACTTACTTTATTACATTAATATACTAGTAAGCATGTTTTATCCCATCTGTACCTTGAGCATAAGGTCTCACCAATTTACCTTGATTAAGTCGTCTAATCAAGAACTGTGATTATGTAACACCAACGTCTCACAAAAGGTATATAATCACCTTGGGTTGCAATCTACATACGTCTCACGTGATGTAAAAGGCAATCACAAGTGTTCTTTCAAATTGGATGTCAACAACTTAGTTAAAAAAGGGTATTGACAAATATGTACGAAGAAGCATGCATATATCTTCGTATCATAAATTTTAAAAACTTTACTCAATTAAGTTATTTATTATGGTATTATTTTCTTTACATCTCATGTATAAATAGTGCTACCTTTAAAAATTGACGATTCAACGTATATTCAAATCTAACGAATTCTTATTTTATCGCAGGAAAATATTAAAGAATGATTAAAAACCATTCAAACCGTAGACCATTTGCACTTCCTAAGTAATTGCAAGATATCAGGGATTTATAGAGTATGTAAACCTCAAACCCTTGGTGATATGCCTTGTAACTAAATAGTACTTTGCAAATTTCGTCATTGATACAATTTAAATCTTTAACTTAGAAAACACATTATAAACCTATTAAATTGCAAGTCTCGTCGTGGGAAGTTAAGGTATGAACCCTAACATTATAGATAACCACACCCAATTGACACATAAGACTTCGCAATTAATAGTCTATAATAAATCTTATTTCATAGTTATAAGTCATGTTCATATTTTATTTTTTCAAAAAACCCTTTTGTTTTCTCACAAGTCAACACTTAATAAAACAAAACTATATAAACAACAACTAATACACATAACGGTTATTTAAACACCTAACAATTAACTCATGCAAATATAAACGATGATTCTAATTATCGAATAATTAAACTATGCATATACTCATATAAGGCTTCTTCTTCCAATTAATAGGGCCACATACATCGATATAATCGATTGCGTAAGCCATATATAAATATATACCACATAGCACATAAAGTTGATAGAAAATTTTAGTCGACTTCAGGCCCCGTCAGGACATAGCTAGGGTCTTCCCCAACTTTTGCATTAAACTACAAAGTTGTAGCCTACTGAGTCGTAGATCTACCATATAATTTTCAAATTTTTTCGTCCTACGATGAATATTTTACAAATATTTTAGTCACGGTGTGTCAAACAATCCGAAAACTAAAAAAACTCAACTTTTATGTCTATAATTTTATAATCATCGAATTTACATGAACAATCAATTAACAATTAATCAAGATTATATATCATATATCAATCCATGATAAACTTGCATGCGTTTATTACGGATAATGTTAGCCCTAAAATATGGTGACTTATCTGGAATTACATTTATCATTTATAGTCGTGTCGGGTTAGTTTAACTAGTAATGCCCGGGACTATAAATACCCCCTCTATACTTCCATGGAGGGGTGAAGCTCACTTGTGTAAGGTAAAAGTGTGTGTGTTTTCTCTCAAGCACACACCTCTTCCCATCTTTCATCTTTTCTCTCTAATAAACATGGCTGATTATTTGTTTCATTTTATCCAACCTCCTGATCTAGTTTGTTGCTGTTTATACATGTCATTTAATTCTAACACTCTCCAATGACCCAATTACATATCCATTACCTTTCTGGGTTTAGATAACATGTAATAGTATCTGTTGACCAATCTTGTAACTCGTGGCCTTATACTACATAGCACATAAAAGCTGATAGAAAATTTCAGTCGACTTCAAGCCCTGTCAGGACATAGCTAGGTTCTTCCCCAGCCTTAGAAGTAAACTACAAAGTTGTAGCTTACTGAGTGAATCTACCATTAAATTTCAAATTTTTACTACTTACGATGAATATTTTACGAATTTTTAGTAACAGTGTGTCAAACAATCAGGAAACTAAATAAACTCAACTTTTATGTCTATACAATTTATAATCATTAATTCATGACTGATTATTTGTTTCATTTTATCCAACCTCCTGATCCAGTTTGTTGCTGTTTATACATGTCATTTATTCTTAACAGATAACAAATGAACAATTAATTCTCTATAAAAACGATCAATTAACAAAATAAACTATCGATTTTAACACATAAAATTTCATACAACCGGTTGTGTTGTCTAATTTATTTTATTAATAATAAAGATCCAATCTTTATAACTAAAAACGCACAAAGGGCTTTATAAATTAACCAAGAACCATAATTTGTCTAATTTTACTTATTTGTAATTACAATTCTATACGATGGCTCGTGATGCCACTGTTGGGTTTTAAGTATTATTTAACCATTTAATCTACATGAGTACATAGCGGCACATATAAACACGTATAGAATATGTAACGAACAAAGAATCAAGAGATGTGTACCTTTTAGCAATTAACGAAACACCGTTCTTGAATATACACGTGTGTATAAAACTAATACAACGCGAACCCACTAGGATCAAAAGTATGATCCCTCTATATCGACACACACAATACATTCGTAGCAAACAATAATGTATGCTAGTACTAGTAGTGATTAAGCAAACAATATCTCGATTCTTGACAATCAACCAAACCACAAAACCCTTGTGATTTCTTTTCTTCGATCAACCCAACACCAAACAAAACCAAAAACCCTTTCTTTGGGTTTCTGATCTCGACGACACAAACAAGAAGTGGAGAGAAAGGAAAGAAAGTTTATAGGTTTTTTAGTTTTCTCAAGTTTCCACACAATCATAAAAAAAAAAAAAAAGAAAAATCAAAAAAAGACGATGAATCCCAAGAGGTCATTATATAGCCTTGGATTACTTGGCTTGGAAGCCAAGTAATCCCACTCCTAATAGGAGTCCTCAACCGATCGGCTAGGGGTAGGAAAAGGAAAACCCGAATTCAGCTTTCTTTCTCATTACTATTTGGTCCTTGTATTAACATTTAATGATCGTTAGTAACATTTCGTTAAGTAATAAATTATTTAACGATCGTTTACTTATCACTAATTAATATATTACATTTTATATATCAATATTATTGTTTTACGTATTAACGCGTGCGTCCCCATAGGCTCGAATAAAATTCCCGGACATATATTATTTCTACGTGGACATAATCCAACAGAGTTGTCGTTCGGCTATCGTTCGCCCATAGCCGGAGCCGGATCTGGATTAGCTAATCATTGGAATTAAAAAAAAAAAATGCTTAGAGCGTTGGGTACCCACACGGGAAAATAGAGGCACATCAACATTTTTTAATAAAACTAGAATTTATCACACCTCGCAAAACACCCCTCCTTCTTATTTACACTAGAATCTGGTGCCATAAGACACCCCTTAGACACTACAGGGTTTTTTCAGTTATTCATATAAAAAAAACACATTAAATTTAAATTAAGATTTTGTTAAATAAAAAAACATATAAAAGTACATTAAATAAACATAAAAGATAATAATAACGATATAATTTAGTAATTAAAGTTCCATAAATGCTCCACTATAACTTGTCGAAGGTCGCGTGCACTTTTCAATCCCGAAGTTCTTTGGTTTTTCTAATGTGTATCTTGCATCGTTCGACCCAAGATCGTTGTATATTCTGTTGTTGAGAATCGTACACTTCGTTATATTCACTTACTTCGAAC
The DNA here is from genome assembly GCA_026074375.1 of Tanacetum coccineum. Taxonomy (NCBI): domain Eukaryota; kingdom Viridiplantae; phylum Streptophyta; class Magnoliopsida; order Asterales; family Asteraceae; genus Tanacetum; species Tanacetum coccineum. Next base: position 11,603 of record BQNB010049976.1, read on the forward strand.
TCTTGATATTTCAATATCATATGATGTAATATGATTACATGATTCTTTGTTGCGTGTTGACTTGAAGAGCACACGCGGGTTGTTGAATAATTTTCCAACGACCTTATAAGACTCTGAAAGCTCGTTCAATATATTTTCTTGAATTCTATGAAACTTCATTGTTTTTTATCCTTGCATTAGAAAACGATTTAGAAAACGTAGACCATTAAGGATAAATTCCATTGGCTAAATAGTAATTTTTTTTATGTTTTTCTAAGAACTACAAATGAAGCTTTCGAGGATATATCGGCAAGAAGACCATCAAACAACGGTGAACTATATAAAACATTGAGGTTGTTATTTGCCCACAATACACCAAAGTATGCATGCTAAGTCTACAAATCATATGAACCAACAACGTAGAGCATTAAATTCGGGTATTTATGATCACCCCTTTTGAATTGCCCGTGTAATGCTTTCGGACAGTTTTTCGATTTCCAATGCATACAATTACTACTTTTAAGTATTTCGGGATTTCATGTTGTTATTCGTGCAATGCATATATGCAATGTTTTGAAATCCTGTTCGACCCGGCCAGTTCAACCGGTTGAACCGGTTTCGATCGAAAAACAGGTCAAATTAAACCGGGTTTTATATTTTCGAAACCCGGTTAGACCCGTCGGGTTTGAAGTGAACCGGGTCAACCCGGTTATCGATACTCGGCCGGGTTTTGGGTTTTTTTGTATTCTTTTACAAATAAAGCAATTTAGTTGTATATATTTATGACGTAATTTTATCTTTACATGTTATATTTGTTAATAAATGGTTTTTATACTAAATGTATGAAATATTCATGATTTATATATATACTTTTTTTATCGTTGCAAATATTTTTTATATATTTGTTGTGGAAGATCAGGTTGACTCGATACATTGAACGGTAACCAAATAACCCGATGACTTGATCAGATCGATTAAAGACCCGGTTTTCAAATTATTGCATATACGCGTTGAATATATTATGGTGATTTTAATGTTTTAAAACCCATTTTTTAATTGACCCGGTTTAGTAGCCGGTTCACCGGGTCACTGGTTCAACCGGTTGAATTACCGAATCACTGGTTCAACCGGTTGAATCACCGGGTCAAACCGGTTCTATACATATGTATATTTAAGTTATATATCTACAAAACTATAGTAAAGATTTGCAAGAACAATTACCTTATGATTCCAAGTTGTAATAAACTATTATAAAAAAAATATTAGTTGATGTTTTAAGTTAAATTTAACTCTATTATAACTAGCATTAGTCATTACCATTTCATTTTGTCAAATAAATTTAGAAAGTTTATGGATATAAAAAAGTTTTTTGTTAGATTTAAAAAAAAAAATTATTACCTAACCGAGTTTATCAAACAGGGTCAACAAAAACCGACGATTCAATTCGATTTTCAAACAAGCAACATCCTAGTCATATTCGGTTTGATCTTCGAGCTAATTTACGGATCAACCGGTTTAACTGATTGGAGCAACAGGGTTTTAAAACATTAGTGACAACAAAGGGACATAACATACAGATTCACCTCGTTGTTAGCAAGAATACTATGTATGACGCATGACGATTCGTTCAGCTTACGAAGTAGACACGTGGTAACTCTGCGACAACTAGCTTTCACAGGTGTCATTAAAGTATAGTCACACGTGGCACAAGAAATCCATTGTTACCTACACCAAGCCTCGTCATTACTGCAGTTCTCGTTTGTAAGCTAGCCTAACAGTTGTACCGTTAAAGGATATAAACAGAAATGTATTGGTTATTGTGACGAAACTTAGATTACACGAAATTTCTTTATGACAATTCACATGGGAGTTGTGCACGTCAATAACACTTTAACGAACATGCAATAAAACAATGGATGGTGTTTCTGTATGTCTTTCTCTTATGTACACTATTTGAGTTTTCATGCTGTGATAGAACTTTTTCAAAAAAAGTTCTTTTGTTGTATTTTCTTTGATTTTATTTCTTACTTTTCACGTCTAATAACTGATTAAAACATCGACATCTTTAATCTTTTTATGTATTATGTTCTTAAAATTATACCATTCAACCCGTAATACTTTCCTCTTTAATTTGAGATCGATTTCGACATGGTTTCGAGCAAAAAAAACCTCGTTAAAATTCCACGACACATCACGATAAAAGAGGATAGATCTACGTCACTCCTCAATGATTGCGATGGAAGCCACGACTCAGCGCATTTATGGCCTGAAAAGTTTCGTACAACTGTCAATCACGACGATATCTTTTCACGCTTCAAAATATTATCATTTATTAACGTTATTATTTTAAGTCGAAAAGACACGATATCCACTGCCACTACGGTTATAAGTAGTAGTGTGTTTGAGATCTTTTCTCATATATGTTGTACTGTTGTACTTATTTTCATGCATGACCCTACAAACACGAATAGAAATCGAAAATCTCAAAACAACCACACCGAGAAAACCGAACCAATTGAAAACCCGATGGAGGCGCTTTGATTACAAGAAACCATATATTTCTATGTATATTTTTTTTGGTCAACAACCATGTATAAGAGGTCAAACAAATGATATTCATATATTTTTATAAAGGGTTTTTCTAACATGTGCCCCAGGGGCACATGTTAGAAAAACCCTTATGAATAAATGGTCCGATATATCTTATGAACATTTGCGCTTCTTTTATTAAATGCTAAAACTTATGTTTCATACTTTTTTGAATTATTATATGCTTTTCTTTTACTTTATTTGACAGTTTCTTATTGTTATATCAAGTTATTCCCTCCGTCCCAAATTAACAGTCCTTCTTTTCATTTTGAGTTGTCTTAAAATTATTGTCCCCTTCCAAATATAGTTGTGAGTAATGTAGCAAGTTTATCATATTGCCCCTAATGATACTAGAAATTACAAACTTTATTCAAAGCTTTAATTAATTCCATAAGGGTAAAACTGTCATTCTGCAAAAAAGTAAAAGAGATAATGCAGTAATGATTATGTTTTCTTAAACTGTGTGTTTTTTGTCGAGGGACAATTAATTTGGGACGGAGGGAATACTATAAATTTCGTTTGAATGATTTTGTTTGGAAACTTAATATTTATGTTTGACGGAAAACCTTTGTAGTTATTATTTACTAGTTATAATCATGACGAAATAAGTTAAGCGTGATAGTTCATAAGTAACTAGTTTATTACTCCATCCGTCTCAAATTAATTGTCCCCCGACAAAAAAACACACAGTTTAAGAAAACATAATCATTACTGTATTCTCCCTCTTACTTTTTTACAGTATGACAGTTTTACCTTTATGAAATTAATTAAAGCTTTGAATAAAGTTTGTAATTTCTAATATTATTAGAGGCAATATGGTAAACTTGATACATTACTCACAACTATATTTAGAAGGGGACAATAATTTTGAGACAACCAAAAATAGAAAGAGCGACTATTAATTTGAGATGGAGGGAGTAATTGGAAAGTCAAAAGGTAAACGAACACAACCGAAAAAGAAAAACAGAAATCGAGCCGATTTAATTGAAGAAAACCAAAAAACCGAAACCAAAAAAATTGAAACCATACAGTGTGAAATTTTCAAAAACCAAAGTTTATTATTCGGGTACTACCCCTAGTTGAAAGAATTGATAAGCCAGAAAGACAAATTATTGATGGGAAACTTACACTTGTGGATGATGACGGGAATCTGTTACGTAAGGTTGTTTCTATGGCAAATGTGTACAGTGGTAGTGAAGTGGAAGATGTGGTAAATGAACATGGTTTTATGGCATCAACAAGTTTAAAATGTGACAATGATAGTGGCTATGATACTAATAGCTTGTTGGAACAATGGAGGGCAACAAAACGGGATGATGATTACGACCCTTATGATGATGATTAGTATGAAAGTCACGACATGCTTGATAACGTTCAGGCTATTTCTGATGAGCTTGATATTACGGTCCGTGGTGAGAAGAAAATAAGATTTATTTTAATGTTTGAGTCAATTGTAATCTAGTTATAGTCGTATCATCCTTTAGAGTAGTTGTGCTTGTTATTTTAGTTTGCCTATGTAACGGGCTGAGATGTGGGATTCACTCACATCCATTGTACTGAATCGTTTTTTAGAGTAATACATTTACCGGAAAAACCCTTTACCCAAAAGAAAAAGTTTTCGGTTCCGGATTTAATTTTAACCAAAAACCGCCTCATGCTCACCCTATCTTCGACAATAACTCATTTATTAGTTTCGTCAAGCCTTAACCACTATAGGCCGGTAGAGGGTCTCATATCCACTCATTGCAGTGGTAGCATTCTTTTTTGATTCCGTTGAAGGCCGGAGTATAGAATGTAAAGCTGAGCTGCTTCTATACCATGACCTTCTTAATCTAAAAACCAGTTCAGTAGACCACTTCTAGAACAATCTTCAGCTTTAGAAATGATGAAATCAAAAGATGTTAACGATTCACGTCAGACCCTCAATAATTTGGAGATTCGTAAAGGTTTAAATTTCTTAGTCGTCCCTTCATACACGAGCTTTTCAATAAGAAAGATAAGCATGAAAATACACACCTAAATAGCCTCCATTTCCAGTGTTTAACAATACTTTTTTTGAGAGATCTATCCAATATATCACCCGAATATGTAATCATAATTTTTTTGTTAGAATTATTAGATTTAGGTTCATTTGGATACAAAGTTTTTTGTGGATACCAGGGGATCAATATCCACCCTTCATCTTCATCTTAATCTAATGGATAAGATTAAACCAAAAATTATTTTCAACCCTTTTTTTTCAAATCTTAATATCTCTCAAACCGTTAATCGTCAAGCGAAAAAAAATATACCATCACGATGAGCATTTAATTATCTTTCTATAGATATCCACTTTGATATACTTTCGACAAAAAAAAAATTCAAGTTTTTGCTACAAAGGGAATTAAGCAAGGTCTACTAGGGCTTTCATCTTGATAAGTTAAAAAACCTAAAACCAAAAAATATCGTCCTGTTGTTAACCTTGTGTTTCGTCCGATCTAAAAACCCCTCTAAGGGTTTTGGTTTTGCTGGTCGAGTAGTGCGATTATACGAACACCTCTCTTTGTTTTTCGTTTGGTCGACAATCACTACAAGGTGGTGACTCAATCATGGTTGATTGATTCAAAGAACGAATAGATCGTTTGTGTATTCACTACTAGTACTACATACCTCGTTGTTTGCTAAGAAAACGTATAGTGTGTGGAAGCTTAGAGGAATCATACCTTTGATTCTTGGTGGTTTCGCGTGTGACATTATACACACGCGTATATAGAAGACGGTGTTTACGGTTACCTTAAACGGTGTATCGTTTCGTGCTAAAAGGTACATGTTTTCTATCTTGTTAATTATTGTGTTCTACACGTGATCATTTATTCCGCTGCGTACTCGTGATAATAATATGATTAATTAGATTATAAAACCCAACATATATCACCCGAATATGTAATCATAATTTTTTGTTAGAATTATTATTATATTTTATTGATGTGTTTGATACTTTTTTTTGTCTGATTATATATATTTTTTAGATGCAACAAATATAAAAGGAGTAGCGAATATTTAAAACATAACTTTTAATTACCGATAACGACCGACATTACATGGAAGAAGAACCCTAAAATACTTCAATGTCTACAAACACATAAAATACACCAAAAATCATACATTCAAAATACAAAAAAGCTTGATCGACTAATATCACGAGTTTCATAGATAAGCACGATGGTATTGTTGTACTCAATTTTCTAATCTAGGTGACGTGCAACCTCATCTTCAAGACGATAGCGCTTTACTTTGTATCGTTCGTTAAAGTCAGTTAAAAAACCACTAATTTCGTCCGCAACACCTTTAAGGTTTGAAATTTGTACTACTTTTTCCTCTTAATAAAAGCGATAGTAGTAACGTAATGGTCGAGGTGGTAGTTCCACGGCAACAACTGTAAAACCTAAAAATCTCAACAAATGTAAAATTACCAAAATACCCCTAATGCAAGAAATTTCATAAAAGCTTAAATAAAATTCATTTAAGTGTTAGAAATTATGAAAATACAATATATAGCAATTATGAAATTTTTGTAAGATTAAAATACTTTATGTTATACAAGAAAAATAATTAAAATTATATATATATGTATATATGCCGAATTATGTATAATAAATTAATTATACATTATTATTAATATAAAGTAAATATGGATAATAACCAAAAATAATTTTTCAAAGTTAAAAATCTGATTTATCTATTTTGAAAGGGCCAAAATCTCGGCAAGATATCTATTATATTTCTTTATTTCATTTTCATTTGCTAAATCAAAAAAAAAACTAAATCCTGAAAACCCTAAAAATCAAGAGGCAGCACATTCGAATTTTCCAAGGGCTTGCACGATTTTTCTTGGGTGATTTGAAGGTTAAGGAGTGTGGGAAAAATAGTGGGAAGTTTGTGGAGTGATTAGTTCGATTTTGATTATTGTTTTGGGTTCGAAAATCTCAACCGGGTACTAATAATTCATAAAACCATCAAGGATCATCAAAGGTATTTTTGTAACTCATGTTTCATCATACTAATTCGTTATATACCTGGTAAAAATGTTCATGCATTTTATTTTGATTTTATAAATTAAATCATATTGGAAACCCTAATTTTGGATTAAATATGTAATCGGCATTTAAACTATTTGTAAAATTAATTTTATATTTTTATAAGGTTGTTCATATCACATATAACTCAGATAAATTATTGGAAAAATTTATAAGTGATTCGAATAATTATTGGGGATTTAATTGTGTTTGCCGAATTCGAATAAAGGGGAAAAAGGAAAGAAAATTGTTAAAATGAATTAGGGTTAGGGTTTTGTTATTTTGTCCAGGTGTAATTAATGCCAATGATTGGGAAATAATTGTGTTGGTGATTGGGAAGAATTATATTAGGGTTTTGTTGATTTATTTTGTTTGCCGAATTGATTTTAGAGGTATAAGGACTTGTTTTGTAAATTCTGAAACTATGGGGTCTATTTTAGACATGTTATTATATTTAGTATATTCTGTATAAAATAAGTTGGGGGGTATCAAAATGTCAATTGATATTAGTTTGGATTTAAAATGTTATTACATATATTAAGTAATTAGAGAATTAATTAATTAAATAGAGGGACTGAATTGTAAATTCTGAAAAAGTATAAGGTTTTGGTTAGTATTTAATGTTAAAGTATGATTTTGTCATATTTTGAATCTATAAGGGCTTGTTTTGTATTATGGATAATTAAACGATAAATGTTTAAGTAATTAATAAACCAATAAGGATAATATGTAAATTATGTAAATTAAAATATGGGTTTTTTGACTTGTTAAATAAGAAATGAAAGGTATAATCTGAATAAAATGTGAAACTTTGATATTTACACTTTTAACCTTGAAAATTGTTGATTTTGCATATTAAACCCTAAAATATGGAAAGTTGTCATATTTAACCCTAAGCTTGTAAGGTTGGCATATTAAGTCCCTAATCTATTTAAAATACTTAATAGAATCTCAAATGATGAAACTTACTAAAAATGGAAAGTTACTAAAAATGGAAACTTACTAAAAATGGAAAGTTACTAAAAATGGAAAGTTTCTAAAAATAGAAAGTATAACTTAAATGAATGGTTTGTAATTCGAATTCATCATTTCTTTAGGTTCGGTCAAGAGGGAGTGATTTTGATATTCCTGTGGTGTTTTCTTTGAGTATTGCTGTGGTACAGATATTCTGACCTTATCGTTAAGGTTTCTCATGACATATTCCTCTCTATCTTTGATTACTTATGTGATTTGCTACATTTGCTCTGAGCCTTTTATCTTGGTTCTCTTATATGATCTGTTATTATGTTCTATTTGAACCCTGCTATGCTACCTTTGATATTTGAACCTTTGATATTTGAACCTTTGACATTGAACCTTTGCTATGATCCCTTTGAAATGAACTTTGATATGACTTTGCTTTGAACCCTTCAGTTTAAGAACCAAGCCACTATTTGTTTCCTAGCCATGAAGGTAACATGGCCGTGTCATTGATGCACCTTTGGCATGACTCATGTGTGAGTGAGTGATTTCTCACGCCGTCCCCCATTTGATATTATATGTGCACTATGAAGATTATTATTTGTTTAAGGGGCGTATGGATGCATCCTAGATTTGTTTTGTATTCGATGGATTATGACATTATGATATTTGGATATTTGGTGACTGATGATTGGGTGCAATCCACGTCTTTCACAACAGACTTTGGAGCTCATGACTCCATGGTCACTTTGATATGATTTGTTTGGGCTTGGTGATTGAACTTAACCTAATTTGATTCTCTGATTCATCTTACCTTACACTATGATTTGATCTTCTGATTTGTCTTACCTTATATTTGTATCCCTTTGATCATGTATTGTGATATCCTTTGTACCTTGTATCGTATCCTTTGATTTGATTTTCCGTTATCTTTGCGTCGATTATATATATCGGTTATCACGCTTGGGCTTTGTAAGCTCAGCCGCACTTTCTTTTCTTGCGCAGGTATCTAAGCTATAGCTGGGGTTGCTTTCAGGCTATGAGTGCTGAATGTAGACTTACCCTAGAGATCATACGTTTTGATATATGACTGTTCTGTTTCAAGACAATTTTGTTATTTCATTTAGATAAGTCGTTATCTTTGAGATCTTATGATACCTTAAGTCGTGTTGACTAATTTCCTTTGGGTTATTTATTTAAGACTTTCACGCTGTTTATGCTTGTGTGATAGTATGTATGCTTTTGATGTCACTAGTCTCCATATTTGTAAACTTCTACCCTTTTGGGTCGGGGGCGTTCAGACCTGGAATACCTTAAACTATAATACACTCATAGGTCATACTTGCCCTGAATGTTTGTGCTTCTAGTTGTTCTTTAGTATTTTAGTTATTAAATAAATTTAAAGCTTGTAAAATACACATTACTCTCTCTTTGGACACTACAAACCAATTGTAGTTTTCAAAGCTGCCAAACCCAATCCAAACAGACCTTGAGTTACAAAACTCAAAACCCGGCAAAAGCAAGCCAAATGGAACTTGAATCCCGGCTCTCTTTTGACACAAGCAAAACTACTTGCAGTTTGAAAGCGCAAACCAAATCCAAACACACCTATACGTTGTGCCAACTGAGAGAAAGATATTACCTATGATAACGCGATCCCAGTTGTCGTATGCACCAGGAGACCATAGGTTTGGGCTAAAAAGACGGCGTGGGATTCCCTTTGCGACACTTCCAGCTGGTGCATAGGACACGACAGTCCACACAAGGACCATAAGAGATACCTCATAATCTGCTATAAGGCTTCTAATCCAACCTTTAGGTGCACAACAAATTGCATCTATTTTGTTACGAGTAGCCCTATCGAGACTCTAACTACTAAGTATGAAGTATCATATATAATAAACCACAATGCCAAACACCACCTTAAAATCTGACATAATATAATAAGGCATACCTGAATCATATCTCCATGATCTTTCTTTTTTGGTTTTTCAATCCACAAAACTACTAGAGAATTTAATGATAGCTATAATTCAGACAAACCACAAAACTGAACCATATATACAATGCCAAACCCTTTTGAGGTCGTATCACACGATTCTGATGCTTTGAGAACAAATTCGACTTATGTACCGGGTGGTGGTCCCTCATACATCGGCAACCAGAGTGTGGCAACTAAATGTTATGAAAATAAATGCTATGAAAGATATGATTCTTGGTGATTTTCAAGAAACGCACAACTAACCAAATAAGACTAAACTATCCTATGATTGCATTTGTCTATACTTCACCACATCCCTAACATCATAAAATAATAGATAACCAAAGATCATCCTAAACAGCCAAGGAAAACAACATCAAAATACATAATATAACAAGTTATTTTTATTACCTCATTAAGCTTAACATAAGACCCCATTACAAAAGCAACATCATTCCACCATCAACACAAAAGTGACTAACTACAGCGACACATAAAAACCTAATCATCTTCATTCATTTTAGCAACATATCCTTCTTTATACAGATACTAAAATGAGTTCTAACCAACATTTGTTCCAAACCAGCAAGCGCGACAAAATCCCTACCCACAACTTCTCTCATCAAATCCAAACAAGTCATAGCATCCCCGCATTCTCCTAAAGCTTCCAACTCAGCAATCAATTACTGACTCTTACTGATGCTCTTCCTCAGCCCATCACACCGATCACGAAGAAACCTTGCAAATGCTTCTTCTTTTGTAACAGCTTGCACAAACCACACACGCATACGGTCATTCAAGCGTGAGGGATCGACAACCTCCATTAGTTCATCTAATATCTTAAAAGTGGCCATTAAATAAAATATTAAAAAGAAAGTTTAGATGTAACTATGAGTAAAGATGAGACAAATGAGGTATAAATAAGCAAACCCTAATTTTGTTTGGTATTAGAAGTAGAAACTGAAGAGGCATGGTTGCAAATAGGATTTTGGAAGTAGAAAGTAAGGCTCCATGATTGCAAACAGGAGCTCATGAGCCTCCCCTTTCATAACTGCCTGCACAAATTTAATGTAAGACAAATAGAACATATATTGCGGGTTTTTTAAGTGCTTGCTGGTATGTTTTTTATAAATGGCAATACTTTAAAGTTTACTTTCTTTTGAGAATTTTGTTACTAAGGCATTAGTGATCCAACTTGGAATGTAACTAGCACTTCATTTATGCTAACATGAATTGAAGAAAATATCATTATTAAATGGATACTATTAATGTTGAGGAGGGGATATGATGGCTTTTACAATTTGAACCCACAAATACTATGAACCCACAAATATGTGGCCCAAGCCCCATTTGAGAAGCAATCGTTACTATCATATTTAACACCTCAATACATAAATAAAACAAAAAACTTCGTCTACCAGTCAAATAATGGAAATGTTACCTGTGCACACAAATACATAAGTAAAATCACAGTTCATTATCCGCAACTGTATATCACATCTATAACAGAGCCATCCAAAACTCAATCGTCATGAAAAAATGTGAGTAAGCAGAACATGCATGCGAAAAATTAACCATAAATTTGTTATCAGTAATATACAATTTCTTTCTGCAACAATTACACAAACATAGGAGATACATTTCAAACAAATATCAATACAAAGTACCACATACACAATCAACCAACCTTAAAAAAGTCCACATCCTAACATACTTAATAAGAAATATTACCTACATACCTACAATCAGACTAAAAGTAGGGGCACACAGGCCATAACATACTTATTCAACATAGATTAAACATGGTAGATATAGGACACTACACCAACAATCTTATAACGGAATGACACCCTTCAGCTTCTGAATGAACAGACGCTTCTTACGGGGACTCAACTTCATTTCCCTCCCTGAGATATGCAATTTTGTCACCTTCTCCTTATCCTTCCTCTAAATCTCCTTGAAAAACTCTATCGTTTTCTCAGGCACAATTCGACTCGCTAAACTGTCCACTCATCAATAAAATTGGACCTCTCCTCAACCACATCAGCAACTTCCCCCAAACCCTGTTTATCTTTCTCGTAAGTCTGGAATCTTCAATTATAGACCTACAACAGTAAAGAATAAACATGTCTTCCCATTCGACCAAATTACAAGATGCCCTTAACTCACCACACCTCGCTAACCATGCCATTGTTTCCTTTCTTTTAATTGAAATTTGATAGGCAAGAGTGCATACATAAAGAACCAAGAGCACCCTTTAAATAGATAAATGCACATAAACATTCAACAACATCATTATTCTAAGAAAGACCAAAAACCCCCCAACCTGCATGCAAACCCATATGTAATGACATGAGATTCCTATTGTTTTTCGCTTTTTAGAAATAGTAACAACAAAGCTGCCAACACACTCCATTATTGGTATTTCACATATTGTCTTCACATCCAGATTCACTACACAATTTTAATATTTGCTTTTAACTTTAGCACACACACTTACAAGTCCTCTTATTATATGCTTCCAATCAACAAATTCATACCCATTACCCTAACTTTAAATTTAGCAAAACTCTCTTATTATATGGACATTTGACAAATAACAATAGGTTGAGTGTATCCATACCGTCATGAACCTATATATACTAACAAAACATTTAAGACTAGCCAACCAGTCACTAACGAACATTACAGATAAGTTATTGTTTTGTTTTGGAAAAGCATCATATATTCACATAAGAAATGCCGATAGCCAAAAGAGAAGTCCTATTGACATTGCCTAACAAAAATAATGAAAGTTACAAACGAGGTCTCAATTTATATTGTTTGGATTGTTTGTGTCAAGGGAATTAATCATGTTGAAATAAATGGTATACACTGAACTTTTGTTAAAATGTTTTGTTTAACTAATTATAGGATCATAATGCTACTTATAAGTAATAGTACTCAAGGATTACACAAGTCATATTAGATTGGTTTTCTCATGTTCATAGTTTAGAAAAGTAGTTGTGGTACAGCCTCTCCTAAAGACTAGAAGAGAGGTCTTACATGTGAAACACTAGAAACACCTTCCAAAAGATCCGCGTTAGCCAATAAACCAACATTATTCAAATGCTTGCAAAGCCTCCCATACATTTCCGGACAACATTAGCGCTTACGAATCTATACATATAAACCATTAAAACAACCCTTCTCATAAATACTAGGAGAGACGGCTTACCTGCGAAAGACTAGAAACAACATGCAAAAGAGCAGCCTTAGCCAGAAAATAGTATTAGTCAAATGCTTTCAAATCCTCCCACACATTTTCTGAGAAACGATAACAGGCGGGTTATCATCTGCCTTTTCCACCATTTGTCCCAAACAAAAAACTACATCAGCATGGACACCTTATTCTTATCATTTAAACTCTCAAACAACGGCTTTGTAAACAAATTGACATCGGACCCAGTATTAATCTACTCATTCCCAACCAAAGACTCTCTATAAGAATCTTTAACACCTGAATCAAAAGCTTTCAGTATAATCCCTACTGGTAATAAAAAAATCAAACAATAAAGAATTCTACAAACGCGATTAGTAGATCCAGGAAAGTATCCGCTTTATCAAAAAGGTCATTAGTAAGACAAATATAGTCCCAAACATCCAAACACTAACACGATTTTTTCTCTTTCTAGCATACTTCTCAGTACCAAATAGCTCCATGCCTACCAATTCTAACATATGTTACGACTTAAGTTTGTATACAATCACTTAACAACAACAACAGTCAATACTAATATTCTAAGCTCGATAACTTTGTTCCTTTAATCCATCTAACATTTGTGACTCAACTAAAACACTACAACCGCGGCACACCCTAGAAATCCATATTATAGCACACATAATAATACTATAGAGCTCTACATTAAAACACAGATTTCTTACAGTTACCCAAACGAAAAAACAACAATATTACACATGGAACACATACAACATATAAGTAGATAATTTTCATTCATAATAAGTAGATAATTTTTATTCATAAACTATTCTTAAAGATACAACCAAACTTAACCTACCATTGACATACCTATAATGTTAGGATTTCATTTTATGTGACGACATTATGAAATTACCATAGTATAACATACCACCATACGTAGGGACTAGAATAGGCATTTTAGTAAACTTATGTATAGATGGTGGTATAAATACCCCTCCATTACTTCCATAAGAGGGTGTGAACTCTTGTAATAATTTCATATTCATATTAATATCACAACAAACTAGTTTCTCCCCTCACCTCTCTCTAAAGATGACTATCTTATGGTTTCATTCACCAAGACCACCAGATCAACGATTCTTTTATACTTAACAAGTGGTATCAAGAGCCATGGTTATTCTCTTAGGTCGGGTTACATTTTATGATTCTAGTTCGTGTCTCAAATCTATCATTTCCGTATTGTGTGTTGTGTTTGTGTTTCTCAACTTATTATAAGCTTATTTTTGTGGGCTGATTAAGCTTATTTTAGCTTATTTTCTGTTGTTAGAGTTTACAACAGCTTATTAAGCTTATTTTAGCTTATTTACGTAGGCTGATTTCTGGGAAATAGCCACGAACAGTTTGTATTGTTTAAATCTGCTACTTTCATGTTTTTTTCTCATTCTCAAGCTTTTTCTTAAGCTTATTTGAATGTTATGCAGATTTTATAGTTTGTTGTGGGTTTAGAAATTTAGATCTATTTTTTTCTATAAGTATGGTGTTCATTACAGCGGTTTGGTACAAGCTAAAAAAACTCAGATCTGGTTTTTGTCAGAAAAAGGAAAAAGTACGATTGTGACAAGTGGCGGTTTGACCAGGGCGGTTTTCCCGTGGCAGTTTTTCGTTGCGGTTTGATACAAGTACGCAGCGGTTTGCCCTTTTTCATGGTCCAAACCAACCGTTACTCTGCCCATTTCAAAACTAGGTGGCGGTTTGGTGGTGATGGCTGTTTAGTGTGGCGGTTTTATCACTAGTCAAGACATGGCGGTTTGGTCACTGGTTGCCGTAGCGGTTTGGTTGCCGTGGCGGTTTGCCCAAGATTTATATTCCCTCAACCCAAACCGAGTCAACTCGGTCATTACCGAGTTGACCCGGGTCAACCCAACTGTGTCAATGAGTCAAAGGTCAATAGAAAGACGTCAAAGAAGAAAGACAGACTCGAACCTAACGTCTACTACAATATCATTCGACATCAATAAATCCAATCAAACAACAGATTAATAAACCCCTCGTCACAACAACATCTATTACAACATCGATCTCAGAGTCATTTTCGTGTGTTTCAATTAATTACAGATCTTTAAAAGATCCAAAAACACAAAAACATTTCTATCATAGATCTATGAAAAGAACTTAATCTCTTCTTTGATATTCGAAATTAAAGTTAGACAAATAACATATATGTTATCATCTTTCTTTCATTCGATTCAAGACTCAAAACAAACAAAACATAAACCTACCTGAGACCTTGTTTGAACAAGGATCTTGAAGCCATAAAAGTCATATTCAACTATAAGATCCTGAGCTGTGTTTGAGTCATAAGCTTATTCCTTTTTGCTCTAGCTTTTTCCTCTGCAAAGTGTTTTCTTCTTTGATTTACCAACTCTACCATCCGTTTTGCATAATCTTCAACTATAAGATCCTTTCCAAGCACACCCTCCTTTAATTATGCATTTTCTTCAAGCTTTGCTCTAATAGTATCCCAATCTTATTCAGTATAAGATTGAGATTCAAACTGAACTTGAGCCTTCCTTTTCTTTTGTTCCTCTGTTAATTCTTGCTCTTCAGCCATCCTTTGAGCTAGAAGTGAATCCAAATGAACTTGTTTGGCCACTTCTTCCTTTTCCAAAGCTTTTTCTAAAGTATCTAATCTGATAGCTTCAGCAAGTCTTGCTTCTTCTTGAAGAATTTGTTCTTTTGTCTTTCTAGAAGCTTGAGTCTCTTCTTCTTCTGTCATAGGAGCCTTTCCTTCTCTTCTACCTCTGTCTGGAGAAGGTACTGAGTCTCTTATGCTACCAGTATTAACTTTTTCAAAGGCAGACTTAACTTCTTCAAAGTCCAAACCAGTACCAGCAGATTCTTTTGAACTCTTCCTTCTCTTGTATCTCTTTCCTTTGTCAACTGACTTGATCTTTTGAACTTTTGTTAAGATTGCAGCAGCTTCTAGAGTTGTAGGGCTTATGTCTTCAACTTGTTCCTCCCCTGAAGCATTGATAGTCTTTGAGGGAGTAACAAGCTCTTGTACCAAAGAAACCAGAGGATCTAAATCATGAGTCTTCCTCCCCTGAGCCTCTGTTTCTTCCTCCTCAGAATCAGACAAAAGAACCCTCTTGGTCTTTCTCTTCAAAGCAACCTCCAAAGTCTTTACTCTGTCCACCAAAGTGAGTATAGCTTTCCCAAAGGTCTGTTTGGTTTCCTTGAGCTGCTTCTCCAAGTCACCAATCCTTGTCATTAACTAGGAAGTAGTTAAGCTGAAGACTTGGTTTATCTAGTTTTCCAAGCATAGTCAAGGGTGTGGTTTGGTTGATGACCTGTGATACTATCACTTAAAGGAGTTACGTTGTAGTACTCAGTGTCACACGCAGAAGACGATGTGGATAATCGCAAGAGGTGATGAATGTCTCATACTTTGGAGGGGTATAGAGTACTTAGAGATTTGCTTGGAGCACAAATTCTCTACACCGTTCTTCCTACATTAGTGCAAGCTTAAGTCACAAGAACGGGAAATTCTACTTCAATTTCAAGTTTGGTATATCGGGTTTACTCCATCAGTGGTCACTTCAAATAGCCGACATAAAGGGTGGTAAAGATAGTCAGAGAGAGTTAACGAGTAGAGATTTGATCAGCAGTTGATTCTCACAGGATTCATTTGGGTTAATTTTATTCTTCTCACAAGATTTCAAGTATATGTGTGTACAATGTGTTGCTGGTTTTGAGGGGTATCAAACCAAAGCAAAGGGGGAATGGAGGACTACATCTAATGCTCATCAGGGTTAACGTGAGAAAACTTCATACCTTTTCCTTGTTTAAGGTCATTCTCGAAAGACGAAAGTCATCACCGCAGAGAAAATCAATGTTGCAACGTGTGGCTTTTTGTGTATTATTCCATCTACGTGTGGGAAGAGATGTAAGAAACAGTTTCTCTAATGATAAAAGAGGTACACAATTGTATGATGATTCCTTAATTGGTCATCATCCTGGAGGGAGAAATGTGTACATCCGGTACTTAGTTAATTTTTGATGTTACCGTTTTGACTATATAGAGGGAGAAATTGCGTACACTTGGGACTTAATCAACTTTGGTGTAGCAATTCATATCTGCACTTTCCTGGAGGGAGAAATGTATACATCAAGGACGCACAACAAGTTCACTTGATCGGGCTTTATAGAAAATGCTGGATGTTAGTCCGCAGAGATGATTAGTGCTTTAACTTGTTATTTTGATGCTACGATTTCGACTTCATAAATGGGATAGTGTGTGTACTTCGGGTGCTTGGGCTTCATATAATGAGACTGGTGGCATCTCTTCATGCTACCGTGAGGGAAGAGTTTTTCCCTGATACTTTTGGTATGCTTACTTCAGCTTTCGCGGGAAGAAAAAAATGAGAAGAATTATTTAAGCCGTTGAGAGCGATTCGTTGTTGATCCATTTGAATATACCCTGAACTGATAATCAATATGCTTATTCTTAAAGGTCACAAATATTTATGTGGTGTGCTACTTATTCGTTTGACTTATATTATTCTAAGCTTGAAAGAAAGCAGTGAAACTGCTCAATAGATGATTGATCGTTTAGGGGGAAGCTATGAAAGTTTTTAAATAAAGAATAAGTGGCATGAATTTAGGGGAAGCTATTTCAGAAGCTTCTCCTTAACCAGAAGTGTATGGGTTACTCAGTTCATGCCTAGCATAGTATTTCTCCTACAAGGTACTACAAAGATGATTCTTAATGGAGTGCAGACAGAAGTTCAATAAAAGCGATTCTAGAAAACTTCGACATGACCAGAAGTGCAGGAAAATGAAGTTTTTCAAGACTTGCAACTTATTCAAAAACTTCGAGATGACCAGAAGTGTATGAAGAAAGTTGTGCCTTCAAGTTGATCAAAGGCCACTAAAGACATCATCAGCATTGGAAGCTCCATGAAAGTGCTTGGTCTTAATTAGTATGTACTTGTTAGAGGGGAAGATATCAAAGCTTCAAGATGAAGATGCTCAAAATAAGTCGAATATTCAGGTGCCTCGAAAGCTTGGGTGGTGGAAGCTTAAGAGTTGTTGAATACAAATTTCTACAACGAACTGAATGACATCTTCATTTCGGTATTCAGGTCCACAAGATTTTCCATTTTCATAAAACTTTTCATAAAACCAAGAAAAGAAAATACAAAAATATAAAACCTACAAAAACCATAAAAATCAGAAAATTAAAAATACCCAAAAAAATATTTTTCAAGACATGTCTTCTGAAAATCGATAACATTTACGGATCTAGAAAGGTCTTCAAAAATGGAAAGGGTCTTTAAATGAAGTTCGAGCAGAAGTTCAAATAGTTTTTCAAAACATGTCTAAATGGTTTGCAGTTATTTCAGACAGCAACCCGGTCTTCAAAATGAGGAAAGCACGTCGCCAAAAAGACGGCTATTCCTAACAACGGGTGATTAAGTTCTCCCGGGTATGGATTACTTTATATCCATGAAACTCCGATTTAATGTACGCTTCAGTGCATTATTTCTTGATAAAGAAGAGAAGTCTTCTTTTTAACCAAATAATTTTTCTTCTATGATTCTTCAAAAAATTATTTGTGTTAAACCATCGGTGGAAAAGCGTGTTGTTTTTAAAGCTTAAATCAATCATTCTAAGTCTTCATCAGAAAAATGATTTTTAAAAGAACTTCCCCATATCACTCAAACAATGTCTACAGCTCTTGAATAGAATACGGACATTATTTGAGGGGGAAAATTGTGCTAAGACTCTTTCAAAATGATTCTTTCTGATTAATGCAAGGAGGTAACGAAAAAAGGTTTGACCAATAACTAATCATGATTTCAAGGGAGTTAATTAATTTTAAAACTCATTTAGACTTTCTATGTTATGTGTCTCAACCTTTAGGACTTAGGAATGAAAACATTTATGGCAATTAAGGTACTTACGTCGTTTAACGTACATAGAAGGTTCTAGATTGCCAGTGGTATGAGTTTTATAAACCGAAGATTTTTTCTCAAAATTATTGCTTTCATAAATCAAGTTGGGTTAATCATTTGAAAGTGTTCTAATCAAATCAGAATTAACTTTTCGACGCTACAAACAGATTTTCAAGGAAATCTCGACACTCGAATTAAATACAACAGATCTTTAAATAGGTTACGGTCTTTGTTCGGAGGGTGGGAAGGAAAAGGAAAGTGTTTTGAATTATCTTCAACATGTCACGGTGATTATATGGAAAAAGTATTTAACTTATACGGACAATAATATGAGGTGAGAGTTTAAACTCCTAAGCGGCTTCATTTAGCATAAGCTGTTAACTTTAGAGCCTGAAATTTAAATTTCAAGATTAGTGGACTTAGGCTTATAACATACACTCGATCATATTGCCAACACTCATAGTTTTAAAATGTTGGTTTGTTTGGAAATAATTATGTAGTTTAGTAGAAGCCTTGAATGTTGAAGATATGTTCTGATTCGAATAGTATTTCCCCTTACAGTTAATTCTCTAAGCTTACTTCCAAAGGAGTAGAATGTATTGTCAAAAAGAGGCTACACATAGGTTTGGATATGTATGGTGATACCTTAGATTGACATTATCCTGCAGGAAAGAAATGTTTTCATCCTGAGACTTAGTTGACTTAGGTATTATCATTTCGGCTATTTAGAGGGAATAATTGTGACATCCGAGACTTAGCTAACCTGGTGTTTCAATTTATATTCATCACTATCTTGTAAGGAGAAATACGGCTCCATCAGGGGACTTATGACTTTGATGTTATGATTTCGAATTATTTGTGTACTTCGAATATTTGTTGTGTCTTCTCAAGAAAGGATTGCTGGTTCGGGGGAAAGCTAAGACAACTTCCATTTGGAGAGTATCGAGACGGACTACAGATTGCTAACATAGACAAAATGACTATGCCACTTTCAGTGTGAACATTTCAGGTCCTGTCTCATACATAGTCCTGTACATCAATAAGTAGTGTGATAATCAGTGTTATGTGTCAGTTTAATGAATTTTTCATGAGTTTCTCGTTCTAAATCCAAATAATTTATAAATCATCATAACTGACACTAAAGGTCCCTCATTAATTGTGGATGGGAGGATTATAGGTTCCAAAGATCGGCTTGTATTATCCGACCACATTTTTCCTAAATTCTTCTAACATTTTTAAATCAATTGAGATCCTAAATCTCAAAGGGTTTGAATGAAAATTTTTGATCAGGGGATGAGAATGTGATTTAAATATTTAAATCTGATAAAGTGTGATCTAATTAAGCCCAAGCAGGTACTCCTCCCTCTCATGTGCCAAACAATTTCGAATATCAAGCAAATGTTGAGGGGGAGCTAGTTCATAAATAATCTAAACAATCAGATACAAAGGCTTTGATAATCTATATAAGTACCTTGAATGATTTTTAAATGGTTTATGGACAATGAATAGAACCGAAAGCCGACCCTGTATTTACTTTATGGAATTATAAGGATGGTATGGTTAGGTCATGTTCCCACTGATCCCGCCAGAGCCGGAGGGGATCTACCCCAGGGCTAATCCACTAGGTTCGTGTTAGATGTCCTTAGGTATGATTACAAAAGGAGTTAAGTTATGTGAGAATAAGGGAATAGATGCGGGAATGAGATAGAGCTTTAGTACTGGAATAAAACCAACATCCCCCCCCCCCCCCCCCCCCCCCCCCCCCCCCCCCCCCCCACGGGTCTAGTAATGCAGTCATGGTAAGCACCTAAGGGGTTGAAGGAATGAAAAAAGAAATGTTAAGATAAAAGGGTGAAAAGAAAGAAGCCATCCTTAACATTAGGCAAGAACGGGTTCATACCATATGCTGTTCAGAGATCACATGGTTGATTACTGACATGAAGACAAGTATCATGGACCTAGTGATACGCTTTGCACAACCCTCCCTAGCCACTCAAGATCCCTCAAAGGATTCTTGTTTCATTTCTCACGGAGATCAATACATTTCTATCGTCTCTCTCACTCCGAGCTAGATGATATTGAAAAGGTGGCAGTCCGCTCCAGCCTCCGACTACCAAAAACCAAAAATGCACTATTTGAGTTAGAGCTGAGATTATCATAAAAATTTACTCGTTAGGACACTAAATCTCATATTGTGCTTGGTTTCTCACACACATGTGAAACAAGTAAAAGATTTTAAGAGTCTTCGCTTTATCCTCGTTAGTATTGCAGATACATCCAATTAGCCTAGTGATACGAAAGTATTCACAATGAAGATGGAAATCCTTCTAGAGCCAACATTAAACAAGCTCTTGGTAGGTGACATGTGAGATCCTCTTAAGGATCAAACTTTTGACAACTGAAGAAAACGATTGATGCGATTCTTTATGAATCAAACTTGTTCCAGAAGTTGAATTGACGGTTTTTGAAAAAAACCCTTTCGATGTCGTTCAACAATCTGATTTTCTAGCACATCGAATGTGTATATCTTTCAAAAAAGTGTTTCTGATGAAAATTGATCTTTAGATTATAAAACTCTCGATGTGTCACAAAACTCTTTCCAGAGTGACTACGGCGAACGATTTTCAAATCAATTTCTCATTAATCAGTGGGTTTTAATCTACTGGTTCACTCATTCCATGCTTTGTCTACTTTGAGGAGCTCGGTTTGAGAAGGCTTTAGGCAACTGCGAAACCCTGTCAAGGAGATTCTTTGGAATTCTACCTGATCATAGGCAGTATTTATATTGACAAACGGGGAACCGTGGTTCTTGCAACCTTATTCAACAAAAGTGAACAAAGACACTTTCGTGTGTTTATTACTAACATATACTTGCAGGAATCCCGACGGTAGCAACTGCTGGACAAAGACATGTCAATTCACAACCCCATGTTCACTTCATATTCCTAATCGAAGACATCATGATAGCTGTTGAAAGATTTACAACACAGGCTTCGCTACTCTGATGCTTGCTA
Organism: Tanacetum coccineum; assembly: GCA_026074375.1. Classification (NCBI taxonomy): domain Eukaryota; kingdom Viridiplantae; phylum Streptophyta; class Magnoliopsida; order Asterales; family Asteraceae; genus Tanacetum; species Tanacetum coccineum. Next base: position 33,340 of record BQNB010049976.1, read on the forward strand.
TCATGGATCAGAAAAGTTGTGAGCAATGCTGGTTCGAAGGTCACAAATCAATGAGGCAATACTTCACTACAAGGATGATTAAGAGATTTATTGTGGCTGTGACTCAAGAAGCTCAAAGATCAACAAGTCTTAAGGAACAAAGCTCATAGGGACCATAAAGAAGTACATTGAAGTCCAATTGAATGAAAGAATCAAAGTATACGAGCTAAAGTCAGAAGAACAACTCATAGAATGCTAAAATTCAAATTGTATTTTCTGGGGTGACCTCCCTTAGGGGGAGATTGTTAGGGATTAAGAAAAAGACTCGGTCACCCCATGCTTTCTTATATTTAGCATAGCTCATAGTTTTTATTAGTAATCGTATGATTTATGGTGTGGGCCGGGTCTTTACCCACTGTAAGCCCACACCATAGCCCGTTTTATGAGGCATTTTTGTAAGAACTATTTAAACCCTCTCCACACATGGAGAGGGGGTTGGTGAAATCATTTGACACATACTTCTAAGTGTGTTTTTCTCTAGTTTTCTCTCCATCCATCTCTCTCTCTCTCTAACTTTCTCTCTCTAAAGATGACTACTTCCATCTTTGAGCTACCTAGACCACTGGATCTGAATTTCTTTAATTCTAACAATTGGCATCAAGAGCCATGGTTACACTCTTGGGTCGGTTTTACTTTGTTTATGGTCCGGTTGGTCTCGTGTCCCAAATTTGTCATTTTTATCATTGTTTGTTGTTACTGTTCATGTCACTATTCCGGTTACTGTTTATGTGTTGGTCACTGTTCACGATGTTACTGTTCATCATGGTTTATATTTTTTTAAATGTCAAGAACATGTGGTGTGGTTGTTGATGATAATTTTGGTCTCTCATTTGTGTTTGATGTTCAAATCTGTTATTTTTTATTGTGCTTAGAAGACAAGTTTGAAGAACAAATCTGAGTTTTGTATTATGTTTCTTGGTTGCGTTTTGATGCAAGAGAAAAAGACAAAACACAGATCCAGAATTTAAGGGAAAAGTACAAAAAAGTACAAAAATTCTACAGGTTGCGTTTTGCTTCTAAAAGCTGCGTTTTGACAGGTTGGCTGCGTTTTGACGTTGCGTTTTGCCAAGATAAAGACCTTTTTGCAAGAATATAGAAAAGAAATGCTACCAAAATTTTGTGTGTGTTGCGTTTTGTATCAAAGCGCAAGACAGCTTGCGTTTTGGCTACGGTGACATGCCTGGTTGCGTTTTGCCACCCAAGACTCAAACCGAGTCAACTCGGTATTTACCGAGTTGACCCGGTCAACTCAAGTGAGTCAAGAGTCAAGTCTGTCAATGAAGAAAGAACTAGGACAAGAAGATCACAACAGACTCGAATGATAAACCACAACAAACCAAATCCATTACTTCAAAATAAACCTAACATTACAACAACAATTGACAACATTGACAACCACCATAAACAAGCCTAACAACATCTATCCAACAACATCGACGGCATTTACATCAATCCAAATCCAAATCCAACAATCTAAATCCTATTTCCCTTCGTCACAATCACATCACCAACTCCATCTCCTCTACACAATTTGACTCGAACACAAAAACATAACATTGATCTCAGATTTGTTCAACCTTTTAATAAAAATCTTTTAAAGATTTTTTAGGTCTGAAGCACTATCATCATCGATCTGAAAGAAGTCTATACTTCCCTTTGCTATACGAATATAAAGATGATTGATAACAAACAAGTTACAATCTTTCTTTGTTTCGATGACACACAAGAACGAATCACCAACACCTTACCCGAGACCTTTGAAAAACAAGATCTTGAAGCCTGATATCTCTTGAGGTCTTCATGGGATGGTTGAAACGGGAACAAGCAGAAATCAATTTGATATTAAGTTTGTGACGAATCGATAATATCATGGGTTTAAGAGCAGAATCAATTGAGGAGTTTGATGTATGGATGTTGTGGTGTAGCTACGTATACAAGAGGAAAAGTTGTGATCATGCTAACTATCTCTTGTACCTGCTTGAGATTTAAAATGATAGGGAGTTGGTTGTTGACTGCAAAGAAATGTTTAGGTGTTGGCGTATAATGTGATTTAGGGTTACTGAATATTAGGTATTCAAAGGATTATATCCTTGTGGTTATGGATCGGATAAGAAAGCAGATAGGAATGTGGGCCGTGATTTGCCATTACCTATTTTGGGCTTGGATCGTGTAATAGAGATTTTCTTTGGCAAACCGGGTTTGTCAACTAAACTGGGCCGAGACAAAATGTAATTAAGTCATTAAACGAGAAAACGTGGAAGAATATAAGGATATGGGCTGGATTATTCATAGCACTTAAATGTGATTGGGCCATGGATACTCTCAAATTTTGCTTACAAAACGTTAAGATGCAAAATGCAATGAGTATATCCGAAAGTCTTTTGCGTAATTGGACCATTTAATAAAACCAAATTTCATTATAAATCTGGTCATTTTTGAGCTAATTTTATAACATAATATATGGTTAATGGTTCATGGTTATATTTGAGGCGTTGAAGTGACAAGTCACAATGTGACGAGATCGGGATCATTTTTTTAAGAATCATTGGAACTTAAATTTTAATGGCTAGATTTGGTACTAATTTTTCTAAGTGACTACGAAGTCGATCGGGTATCACTTATTTGAGTTTGAAGTTCAATTTCATGAAGGCGTGTTCTTATTTTATCTTGAAGTCGGGGTTGGTTGGATGCATGACTTTCAATGATAACTTGCTCGAGCTTAAGATTTAAGTTGAAGACTTGGGTTATCTAGTTACCAGCAGTCGGGGTGGATGGTTGAAGACCTGGATAACTATCACTTAAAGGAGTTACGTTGTAGTACTCAGTGTCACACGCTGAAGACGTTGTGGATAATCGCAAGAGGTGATGAAAGTCTCATACTTTGGTGGGGTATTGAGTACTTAGAGATTTGCATGGAGCATAAATTCTCTACACCGTTCTTCCAACATTAGTGCAAGCTTAAGTCACAAGAACGGGGAATTCTACTTCAGTTTCAAGTTTGGTATATCGGGTTTACTCCATCAGTGGTCACTTCAAATAGCCTACAAAGGGGTTGGTAAAGATAGTCAGAGAGAGTTTATGAGTAGAGATTTGATCAACAGTTGATTCTTACGGGATACATTTGAGCTAATTTCATTCTTCTCACAAGATTTCAAGTATATGTGCGTATAATGTTTTGCTGATTCTGAGGTATCAAAACCAGCAAGGGGGAAGGAGACATACATCTGAATGCACAACGAGTACACGTGATGAACTTCATACCTTTTTCTTATTTTAGGTCATTCCGGGAAGACAAATGTCATAACCGTAGAGAAAATCAGTGTTTTAACTCGTGGCTTTTGGTGTATTATTCCAACTACATAGGGGAAGGGATGTAAGAAACAGTTTCTGATGATAAAAGAGGTACACAATGGTATGATGATTCCTCTAGATAGTCAGTATCCTGCAGGAAGAAATGTGTTCATCCGGGACTTAGTTGACTTTGGTGTTATCATTTCGACTACTTGGAGGGTTTAATTGTCTACATCCGGGACTTAGTTGACTTGGGTGTTACAAGAAATATCATCATTATCTTGAAGGAAGGAATGCGCACGTCCGGGACTTAATTGACTTTGATGCTACGATTTCGACTTCATGAATGGGATAGAGTGTGTACTTCAGGTTTTTGGGCTTCATACAATAAGACTGGTTGCATCTCTTCAACTACATGGGGGAAGAGATATCTTGATACTTTTGGTATGCATTACTTGAGCTTCTAGTGGGAAGAAATGTGAGAAGAATTATTCAAGCGTGAGAAGATACGTTGCTGATCTATTTGATGATCCCCCGAACGGATAATCACTAAGCTTATTATTAAAGAAGCAGTAACATTTGATGTGGGTATCCTACTAATTCCGCTGTGCACTTAATCATTCTAAGCTTGTAATAAAGCTTTGAAACTGCTTGAGAAGAAGATTGTCGGTTTGGGGGGAAGCTATTAAAGCTTCAAAATGAAGAATATGTGGCATGAATTAGGGGGAAGCTAATTCAGAAGCTTCTCCTTAAACAAGAAGTGTATGGGTTACTTAGTTCATGCCTACTATAGTATTTCTCCTACAAGGTACTATAAAGATGATTCATGTTGGAGTGCAGACTTGAAGTCAAATGAAAAGCAGATTCTAGAAAACTTTGACATGACCAGAAGTGTAGGAAAATGAAGTTTTTCAAGACATGCAGCTAATTCAGAAACTTCGAGATGACCAGAAGTGTATGAAGAAAGTTGAGCATTCAAGTAGATCAAAGGCCACTGAAGACATCATCAGCATTGGAAGCTTCATGGAAGTTCTTGTTCTTAATCATTATGTACTTGTTAGGAAAATATTATAAGTAATTCCGTATATCGTCCCATGGGGGAAGATTGTTAGGAATTCATTTTATGTGACGACATTACGGAATTACCATAGTTTAATATAGTTCCATACGCAGGGACTAGAATAAGCATTATTGTATAGTTGTAAGGCGTATGGGCCCCTCCAAGGCTTCCATGGAAGGGTTGAGACTCTTATAACATTTTCCATTTCCATTCTAATATACATACACTTGTTTCTCTCTCTACTCTCTCTCTCTCTCTCTCTCTCTAAACATGGTTGTCTTATGGTTTGAGTCTCCCCGACCACCAGATCTATGATTCTTTAAAACTATTAGTTTGGATTCTTTTTTTGGTGATTTGCGGGTCATTATTAGATGATTTTGGGTCATTTTTACAAGATTTAGTCTCTACACTTTCATCCTTGTTTATCTAGCTTGTTCTTCTCACTTGTAAGTAAGCTTTTGAACCCATCTTTCTTTTCTCGTTCACTTATGTATGGCAAATATGGTGACCCGAATGTTTGTGTCATTTTTTATGAAAGCTAGCAAAATGGTTTTGTGAAATATTGAAAAATATAGAAACTTTATATTTATATAGCATGTTTTTGAAATACTAGTTAGGTTAGCATGATTTTTGAAGTGTGGTGATAGGATTAAAAGGATATTTAAGGTGGTTTGGTTGATGAAAATTAGTTGTGAATGGGGATTAGGCTAGACTAGGCACTTGTGAAGTTGTGGTTTGGTTTTGAGGTGTTTGCGAACATATAAGCTTGCTGTCTGAAATTTGCGTGTAGGTTTTGGTTCACTAAAAACATTTTGAATAATAAAGGAAGTAACTTTTTGATATTTCATTTCGAGTATATAGCTTTTCATATAGAGAACGTAAATAGAGGCCTTGTAACGAAGGAGTTACGGTCAAATAAAGTTGGAAAGGTTTTCAGCAAAAGCTGTCATTTTGACTTTCTGTGCAAAATCAAAATCGGGAAATTTGACCACTTTCAAGCCTGTTCTAGCAAAAGTATAAAACATGAGAGTTGTCTGGAATGACGTTTATTAAAGGTTAGGTTAGATTTTTAAGCTTAAAGGTGAAAGACGAGTGAGATAATCTGAGTCAAAGTTAGATAAATTTTTTCCAGAAAAAGTCAAAGGTATGGAGCTGATTGGAAACTAAAAATGAGTTTTAAGCAAATTCGAGTCCGATTGAGCTTTGAAAACATTAGTGAAAGCTATAGTAACTTCATTAAATAATTAGGATGCGTTATTAACTTTTCAAAAACTATATTTCGAAAACGTTTGGACTTTATAAAAATAGAAAGTCTTTAATTAAATACGTTAATGGATTAAAAATAGGATATAGGCGTTTAGGTCTTGCTTAGTGTGTTTCGTTGGATTGGAATTAACAAGCATTATAAGAAGGTATTAAAATCCGTGTTTTCAAAAATTCTTAAAGTAGTAACTTTCTAAAATTAGAAAGTTTCCGAAAATAGTAAGTTTTCATCGAAAATGTCAGGATTAAGTTAAAAGTATATTGTCTTCGTAAAGTCACATTTTTATTAATGAAGCTAAGAGATAAACACGCAGGGATTCCATGAGTTCGTTTAAATGTTATTATGTCGTTTGTTCTTTATTCCTTTCCTAAGGTGTGTCATTTTAGGACATATTGATCTTCGTACTTCATCCGTTGGTTATATCTTTGCTTATCATTACTTAAGGTGAGTTCATAGCCCCCACCTTTTTATTGTTTTACAATCACTTTATTACTAAGGGGTGAGAACATTGTTTACTTTCAAAAATGGACACAAGTACTTTACGTTATTCTTGCCTATTTACGTGTTGCCTAAGTTGCGTACAAACCACTATTCCCTAAACTTTCATGTATCATTAATTTCTTGATCGACTGACTGGTTAAGTGAGTGCGAGTGTTATACATAGATCTATTGGGGCTAATAACCCCCGTTTAGGTAAGTAGCGCTTACTTGAATCGGAGGTGCCGATCAAACAGACGTATATCATGTCGGAAGGATTTGGTGGTCTTTGGTTGAACACTTGTTAGGGCAAGCTTTACTTGGCATGATTATATGCTACTTTCGTATTGAGCTTCGGTATCATGAGCTTAGTGCAACGTAAATACTTTTTATGTGATATTGTATCTGTTATAATAGTCACATACGTTTTGAAACTTGCGGTCCACGCTTACGTTTAAATTAAACCTATGAATTCACCAACTGTTGTTGACGTTTTAAACAATGTTTTCAGGTGCTTCATTTGGATATTCTCTCAAGGTGTTTATTGGAGTCTACATGCTATATGACTACCCATTTTCAAGACTTAATATAATTCATGCTCGTTATCTATGTTGTCAAACTTATATTTTGCTTTCGCAAAACTTTGAATTTCTTTTGGGATATTATGTAAAATTTATTATTTGATCAATGTAACGAGTATGGTTCTCAAAATGTTAGATATAAGAAAAAGACTCGGTCACCCCGTGTATCTTACGGTTTAATGTAGCTCATAGTTTAACGTTTAATGTATAACATACGGTAATGGGCCGGGTAAAAACCCACACGTGTAAGCCTATTTCCTAGGCCATTGGGCCGGTTTGTAAGTTACTATATAAGCCTCTTCCATCCCATGAAAGAGGTGGTTAGTCATTTCATAATACAGGCATTCCATTTTCTCTCACTAGAAAGTTTCTCTCTAGCTTTCTCTCTAAAGAAATTGGCTCAACCCAAATCTTCCATTGTATTATGATATCCAATATCTTACAATTGGTATCAGAGCTCATGGGATGATTAGCTCATGTGTATGTGCGTTTTGTTGTTGGGTTTAGATCAAAAGTGTACTTTTTAGGTTTTCTAGCTCGTTCTTCATTTTCCTAGATTTTAATCTTTGTTGTGTTAAAGTTTAGGTGTTTTTCTAGTAGTTATAGCCTTCTAGTACTTAGTTGTGCAAAAAAAATCAAGCAGAAACATTCAAAAGGATGATTTTAGGTGTTATTAGGTGAAAATGTACATTTTTCTTCGCAGCGGTTTGGCATACTGTTCCTATTTCTTCGCAACGGTTTGACATACTTGTACACTGTACTGGCGGTTTGTCAGTTCATACACTGACAGCGGTTTGTCATATTAGATAGAGGTTTGTCAGAAGTCAACGGCCAGTGGTTTGTCGTTTAGTCACGATGGTTATCTAGTGGCGGTTTACAAGTTTCTAATCGTAGCGGTTTACTCGTGGAAGTTTACAAGTTTCTAATTGTAGCGGTTTACTCGTGGTGGTTTACAGGTTCGAAGAATTACACTTTCATAGCGATTTAGAAACGAAACCATGGCGGTTTGAATTTCTAATAGTGGTTTAGTAGTATTTTCTTCGTAGCGGTTTACCAAAATTTCTTAGTAGCGGTTTGCGAATCCAGCGGTTTGTCCTTAGCGGTTTGATTACAGGTGTTGAAGATTTTTTACCTTATAGCGGTTTACTAAACGAACCTCTGGCGGTTTGAGATTTAGGCAGCGGTTTGGCTGTAATTTCTTCATAGCGGTTTAATAGTAGCAGTTTGGTTAAATTTTCTTCTTGACAGCGGTTTCACTAGGCAGCAGTTTGACCTCCTAGGCAGCGGTTTGAGACACTGTTTGGACACTTGGATAATTTTATACTTTCAAACTCAAAGACTTAACAAACCCAAAATAACAAAACACTTTAACTTAAGTTCACCACTTTTAACATATACTCACTAATCATTGAACGATCAACTCATATCATTTCACAATCAAAACTGATGGCTAATCTTTCTGAAGATATCCAGTGTGCTGGTTTTGATACCAGCCCACCAATGCTCGATAGGACTGACTTTAAGTCTTGGCAACAACGTATTTGTTTGTACTGTCTGGGAAAAGATAATGGGGTAAACATACTTAAGTCGATTAATGAAGGTCCATTTAAGATAGGAAAGTTCAGAGAAACACTTGCTGAAGGTGCACTTCATCTAGGACCAGAACGGGATAGAGTCTTTGCTGACCTTACACCAGAAGAAAAG
>BQNB010049977.1:0-41755 GCA_026074375.1 Tanacetum coccineum
TACTTCACTTTGTGTCTATTCATCCATAAACTACCTAATGCCTGTAAATATAAGGCAAAAACCAACACATCCTTTTATTATCATATACCACAAATTAGGATTACTCTTCTCCTTTATAGTTTAGTAGATCAAAATCCAAAAGAGTCTCCCTCTTGAAGTCAAATGTTGACTTAATGCCAACTTTAGTGAACTATCGTTAGCATTCTCTTGGTTCATAGATAAATTCTTGGTTGTAATAAGTGAAGCTTATGGAGAGCAAAAGCTAGTGTAAGTAAATCTCAAACACCTCATGCTTGTGTTTTTACTCATTTTATATTAAGCATTGATCATGCAGCTCAAGGGTTAGTGCAAAAATATTTTTATGTTCTTTTGTTATACTACGATACCGAAACCTTCAAACCAAGACTAACTTATTGATTTATCACAAAAACATACTATCTTCTCTATTAGTCGATATGCATGAACAACGACCTTTCTCATGTATATTGTTTACGTATGGTATGTGAAACATGTTTAAAAAGCATTTAGGATGGTTGTATTGCTTGGTTTCTCATGTTGAACGGCAAGGACCCGATGGTATGAGAAGGATCATGAAGCTCAGGTTACACTTGAACAACCCGTCTTTGTAATATGTAGGAGTTATTGTGTGTAACGGTTTGATGCCAAGTGAATGAACTTAACTTGAGGAAGCTGTGAATGCTTTCTATTTATAAGGAAGCATTTTTAGAGATAAACCCTTTAGGAAGTGATCAAGGCTCACGCGTTGATCATCTGAGAGCAGATAAGGAGGACATGTGTGACCATTCTCCTTGGCTCCTACAACTTAGTGATGGTTGTGCACTCAATTGTTCATGTGTCCGATGCTACATCATTAACCGTTAGTAATTGTGGGGGACAACGGTCCCTTACAAGAGTAGTCATGCGTAGGGGATAAGTTACCATGCTAGGGGTGGCCTGAGTTTGTGAGTGAGGCGCCATCAGGTGATTATGTTATGGGATTTGTATTGGGCTTTGATTTCCGAGTGTGTTATTGGTGGGATTAGGCATTAGTATTGATTAACTATCCAGATACAAATCTATAAACAATAAATATTAGACATAGCTAACTAAAGAAAACAATGGCAAAAACCAGTATTCTTGAAGATCCCGATCCTGATTGAGGATCTTACGATTTTATGATACTACAAAACAAAAACAGTTAATGTTCTACGTTAGGAGCTTTACGTGATGATGTTCTTATTAGGATCCAATGTGATCAAATAGGATATTAAATTGGTTCGATTGATATTACTTTTCTCGAACCACAATCGTTAAAATACCACACAATTATGTATTATACTTTTATATATATGAAAAAAAGAGGCTAGCTGTATTAAAACACTCATACTCATTATTTTTGACATACATTTTCCTGATACATGATATATAATACTCGAAATATATAAATTTGCATAATTTTATATCACTATTTAAGAATAGACATTTTAAGTAGAATCCTAAGATCCAGATCCCAATATTTCGATCACGATATGAAAAGATGAAATAATGATCATAGGTGAATCCCGATTCTCTGAAACCTTTACATAAACGTTTTTTATATTATCTATACGAGTCTGGTTTATCATCAAAGAAAATTAGTTTTATTTACTAATTAAATTTTTAAGTTTACATTGCTAACGTTTCTTTTCTTTGTGTCTTGCAGAGCCATTTCTTTAATAAATTAACACTATTTGATTGACATCTTATGTTGTGTCTTTTGTTAAGAATGGGAGCAAGATGTAAAACTTTTGCTGTTGTAAATTTCGTTCAAGGAAAGCTAAGCCTTAAGACTATGGTTGGTTTAGATGCAAGGATTCTTTGAACGACACATTTACAGGGAGGTTTTTCTTAAAAGAAGTCGATTCACGGTGTATGTAGCCTGATGAAGCTTACAAGCTTATTTTCTCCTGGGACAATGTGGTGGTAAGCTCTTTTTTGTGTGTGATTATGTTCCATATAAACTCCACTACAAATTTGTAGCATGTCATGAAAAACGACTTAAAAGATAATATCTATACAATACAACAAGTTTCTATTATTTATTACTCTAGCAATATTCATCCCCTCGAAAGTGATTTTGTTTATGGTGATCAGGCTAGTACTCAAGCTTTAAGTTTAGTGCCTGGAAACAAAGACCAAACGTGGCTTCATATTAAGGTATGCTTTTATTATCAAGTGTAAAAAACTTATAAATGTTTTAACGAATATTCCAAGTCCATTATTAAGGATGGTTTTTAGGAACTACAACTGATTTTTGAAGTTCATTGTTGTGATATGTAAAAAAACTTATAACTAAAATAATTTTATTGATTGAATGACTTACATATGAGATTGAATATGTACTTATACTAAAATACTTTAGCTTTGACAATAGGATCTTAATCTAAAACTCTAAACCGAGGGACCAAGGACCATATGCGGGCTTGGGTCATGACTCGTCTAACACTCCCCCGTAGTTTGAACGGGAGTCTTTCGGACGGACAAAGTGGCTAAAATGTTGAAATCGTCTTATTCTTTTCTTCTTCTATCTTTCCTCTCTTCTTCGTTGATCGTTTGAACGGAGATAAACTTGTATTTAAAAATATAATTGTATACTGCTTCGCGGTTTCCTTAATTTTTTATGTCGTTTACTTCTTATTTTTTACGTCATGGCTTGCTGTTAGCCTTTTGGTGGGTGCAGAAATTTTGGTGTGTAACTTTTGTTGTAATGATACGATATTCTACTACAAAACAATTGATGAGGAGAAAAAACAAAATATGGTTGATCGAAGGCAATCAACATGCTGCGTGTTATCAATCATTGTTATTATTATCCTAGATGCGCAAATCGAATCTCAACATGTGGTATCAGAGCCTCGTGGCTCTTGATCTAGGATCTACAAGGTTTTTAGAAGAAACCTTAAAACCCTAATTTTTAAGAAATCATGTGGTTAAAGTTTTATGGGGTTTTGAAGATTAATTGCTATAACAATGATTAAAATCGTCATCTCTACCTTAATTGGTATGCAATACTATCTTAAATCATTATTATTATTATGTATAAAGGGTTTCTTTATGCTACTGCTAGTTAGGTTTGATCGTTTATCGATCATTATTCTTGGTTTGGTTTCAACACAACAATTAGGGTTTTGATGATTTGGGAATTTGATGGTTGATCATGTTCGTGTAATGGTTATTATTAGATCAATCAAGGAGTTGAATTGTATGAAACTCTAATCTCTGTTAGAATTTTTTATGTGCTGATCTCGTGTGTCAAGATAATGACATGTGAATAGACAGCTTTTTAGAAGACGTGTTTTTATTATGTCTTTGCAAGTTTGATGTCAATTCATGACCCAACTTTTATCAGGTTATGTCATTGATCTTCATTTTGACGGAAAAAACCTAAAACAGATAATATATGTTTTTGGTTATTGTTGCTACTGTTGCAAGCCAAGGGTTTATGTTTATGGTATTTTGCTCGTTGGATGTTTATAAAGGGAGAATTTTTTCAAGATCTTTACGCAGCTTTTTATATATGATGATTCAATCCCTAATTCTTACATATGTGATGTGTGAAGGCATGTAGCATGGGGTTCTTGAGTATCTGTTGTTTGTATTAGGGTTTTGCAAACGATCTGTTGTTGAAGCAGCAAGCAGCAAGAAGATAAACAGCAGGGTTTTTTGATTTCAGAATGTTATACTTGGTAAAAGATGAAGGTTTATTAGAAGGATGATTTAGAGAGGAGAGAGATGGAAGAAGATATATGTGTATATCTTTGGAAGTTATAGGTTATAAAAAGGAGAATCATCCTTAATACTATTGAACGCAAGAATCATGCAGGAAAAGGAAACAGTCGTATGTTTTTGGAATGAATTCACGTGATATATATTGGCTGTTAGAGTATGGTATACATGGACGTGATTCAGTTATTATGAATATAAGTTTAGTCGTGATGTAATCCTATTTTTTAGATAATAGTTATGGAAATTATACGTTTTTTCCTTATTTCTGTGATGTGGATTACTGTTACTTGGGTTCAACAATGTATATTTTTTATATGCTTGGAGGCAAAAAGCATATTAGGATTTATTTTATATGATTTTATTAATGGGCTTTGAAGGTTTGTATGTTAATACTGTTCGTGATTGTTGGGCTTTGAAAGTTTGTATTGTTCGACAAGAAAAGGTTAGTACTGTTTGTGCTTATATTTGTACTGCCTTAGCTACCTGAGAATGTTTTAGTATACTTGCGTCGTTCCGAGAAAGAGTTTTGTACCATTAGTATATATACGACATAGCTTGTTTGTTATGCTTGCTTTTATCAGATATCGGGTGACTCACGGTTTTTGGATCTCTGACTAGTAATGTTTCAACAAAGTTTTTAATCTTATTGATTTTAGGCTCTCGTTTTGGAGAAGTAATTTGAAGTTGGTGACTACGATGACAATGAACATTGCTTATTTACATGTTGTAGGTGAGTTATCACAGGTGTGCGTGTCTTTTATTTCTTAAAGTATGTTTTGCAGACTATGCTTTAAAGTACTTGTTCGTGCTTACAAAGGTGATGCGAAGATCTTGTCATAATCTAGCAAAAGGTGTGTGATTTTTCTATAGGTGCTCAATGCTCACATTTGCTTATCACTAGTATGTGTCTCTATGAAGATGAGGATTTTTGTAAGAGTTGCGGTTTTTTCTACTTATATTTCACCAGACTTTATTTATTAGGTTCGACGTACGAGGATAGTGCAAGACATAAGACACAAGTTTGGGAGAACAACTTCTTCATCAAATTCGTGTATACTCAGTTTTTCTTTCTTTAAGTGATTTACTACATAGAGTCCTACAGGAGTTTCGAGAATCAAAGAGATGGTATAAACATATGGGTTTTAGGGGAAGTTTTGATTAAATGTTTTAACCATTACATGCCCACTTGAGGGGAAGTTGTGCGTTACTAATGCTAGTCATTTATTACTTCTGCTAGTTTATATTTATACTACTCAAGTCATTTTCTTATTATGCTTCCTGGAGGGGATTTTGATTATTAGAGGCTGGATTTGTAGTTGTGGTATATGGTTTGTAGCTGTTATGATCCAAGTTGCATATCTACAGAAGACCCCTATTGGATGATTACAAAAAGGGGAAGAATACTACAGAGATATGATTTGCAGCTTATTATGTGTGGTGGCATGTTCAAGAAGATCTTAAGTCAAGGGGAAGCATTGAAGATTGTTTCATACATGGAGATTGTTGTGTAATTTCAATAAGGGAGTTTGTTGGGATCGGAGATTTGATGATTACATAACGAAATATGCAAGATTGAAGAATAGAAAGATGAAACAAACAAGGACTTAATGTAAAATATTAAGTTAGCTTCCTATGTAAGCTAGGGTTTTCTTGTAACCTCCCTCTATTATATAAAGAGGGTAGGCGTCTGGTTTAGAAGATAGATCCAGAATAGTGATTAAGAGGATTATTTACTTTATTGTAATTTGTCTTATCTTTGCTTGTTTGATGATATCGTCCCAACTCACGAGGCGAGGAGCTTAAGGATTCATAAGCTAGTTTTATTGCCAAATTTAGAGCTTAGTTAGATTTCACTAGCATATTAGAGAATAAAGTTTAAATACTCTATCATCTATTAAGTAAATAAAGTCTAAATAAGAAATAAACTTGGAGTTTAACTTAGTTTAAGTAATCGGGTGTTTTATTCGTATCGGTTTCGTCATTCAGGTTCTACTTTCTTTCTCATTTCCATTTTAGTAGTTATAGTTTAATTTTGCTTAATATGTCTTTTATTTCTTATATGTTCGTTAGCATGGTTAGTGAGTAGTTTATTTATGCTTGTTAAGTGAATTGTGATTTGCAAGTTAAGTGTGAAATTAAAAAAGGATTTTTGATTAATAATTGTTATGATTATTTAGATTTCTTATTTTAAAATTTCGAAGGGCAAAAGCCGGAGAAATAGTCAAAAATCAAATCTAGTAATTATTACCTTTATAAGATATCATTTTCAAAATAAACCAACGTTGTGAGATAATTATCTTTTCTAAGGAAATTAATTCGTTAATGAACCTTAATTCACACTTAATGAACTTTTCACGTCATTTAGCAAGCATTTTCATCTTATAAGTCTTTTTAGATCATTTTAGCATAATTCTCGTAGTTTAATTGTTTAGTATTAATATTAGTATAATTTTTAGTATTAAATATAGTTGTCTAAAAAGAAGTTTAATTTCTAAAACCAAAAATCTTAAAAGATAATCAAGCATTTTTCTTCAAAACATTAACATGGATTTCAATTCATCTCTCGCCGTGGAAACGACACTCGGAAGATAGACTATTACTTTTCCTAAAGTAATTTTCTTATCTAACGGGATATACTATATATTATTACAACACACGTTTGACGTTTATCAAAATGGCGCCACTGCCGGGGAGGGTTGTACGATTTTCACGTGGTGTTTGAAGTTAGTGCCTTGAAGATCCTTTCGTCTTGAAAGTTTATTTTCGTATAAATATTAAAAATATAAAAATACAAAAAAAAATTAAGTTAAAAAAATATAAAAAATCCAAAAATATTTTATTTTTCTATTTTATTTTCTTTTATTAAAAAAATTCAAAAATATTTTCTTTTCATTATTTTTTATAAAAATCCAAAAATATTTTCCATTTCTATTTTCTTTTATATAAATATTTAAAAAAAATAAAAAGTAATAAAAAAAATCTCCGTTATCCTCTAAGTGTTTAATTCTTATCTCTTTATCTTCTGATATTGTTTAATTCTTCACGATGTTCTTTTCTTCCTATCATTCCCATGATCCTCAGACCATGGAGGATTTTTATTGACCGTCACTCATCGGTAGAGGATGTCCGATCGCTCCGACAACCGTTCCGGGAACCGATTTCATATTAAAAAATCATATGGTTCGGCTGCTTCGACAGAATTACCAATTCCATGGATTTCGAGATGAAGATGCAAACGAGCACTTAAACAAGTACTTATCTATCACTCAATTCATGAAGCAAAATGGAGTTTCTCAAGACAGCATCAGTCTGAATCTTTTCGCATTCTCTTTAACCCACGAAGCTGAATCTTGGTTTTATCATCTTAAAACTCATTCTATTCACACTTGGGAAGAGATGATCCTCAAGTTTCTTTCAAAATACTACCCACATTCTAGAGTGTTGCAGCTTAGGAAAGACATTCTGAATTTCTGGCAATTGCCTATGGAGTCAGTATTTGAAGCTTGGGAAAGATTCAAATCATGTTTACAAAAATATCATGATCATAGAATTTCGCTTATTAATCAAATCTGTACATTTTATCATGGAATCACGATGGTTGATCGAGACAAGATTATGGTGGCTGCCGGTGGAAATATCATGCGAAAGACTCCTCAAGAGGCATATGATTTGATCGAGAATATGACACAACATCATTTTCAGTGGGACGCCGAAGTGTAATATGACACTACCACTGGTGTGAGTGCTCATTATTCTGAGACTACTTCTGCTTTAAGTGCACAAATTGAGGTCCTTGGAAAGCAAACTGCATACACTATTCAAAGTGTTCAACATCAACCAGGACCAGGTCATCCTAACACCGTTTACTATTCAGACTCTAATGAAAGTGATGAGGATGAACCTTCTGAAGTGCTAGATATTCAGAAACCAATTCATTCTTTGAGTGGCAATCCCACTCCCTCTTCTGATTCTGTGGTCGAGTCTCTCTCCCCACTTCTTACTCTCTTCGGGGATAGTGACTCTCTCTTGGAGGAGACCGACACCCTTCTTTCTCATTCTGATGATTTTGTACCTGATTATGAAACATTTTGCTTTGATATTGAAGAGAAGAGTAGTGGCAGTACCACTTCTCATTCTAATCATTCTCTTTCAGAATACGAATCATTCTGTTTTGATGTCGATCATATCGAAGAAAAGAGTAGTGGCAGTACCACTTCTCATTCTGATCTTTCTCTTCCTAAGTATGAATCGTTTTATTTTGATCTTTCGATTGATCCGCTTCCTCCTGCCGATAGGAGTGATTCTCAGAATGAGGAGTTCGCCGATGGACTCGCTCACATCATATCTCTACCGGAGTATGATTGTTTTTACTTTGATATTGAGACCGACCCAGGAGAGTTGACTATACTTTTTGAAGAAAATATATCTAAAGATTCAACCAAGGAATTTACAAGTCCCGAGCTTAATGATTTTCCTCTCCTCCTATCCGATTGTGACTCCACTTTTTCTGAAGAATTTTCTGAGATCGATCTTTTAGTCTCATTTCCCTACAGAAATGAAGACATAATTTTCGATCCTGGAATTTTCATTATCAAAGGAGTCCAATCTCAGAGTTTTCATATTTTTCCACTGGACGATTTTCCTACTTTCTCATTCGTCAGTGATTCTCTTCTCTTGATTGATCCTTCTGAGATCGAAACTTTTCTTTCATTTCCCTCCGGAAATGAAGACAAAATTTTCGATCCCGGAATTCTCATTATAGATGGAGTTTTCTCTTTCATGAGAAAATCTCCACATCTTCTGATTAATAATTTCATGATCGATAAATATCATATCTTTAGAGAAATTTCCTTCATAACCGAATATTCGATCAGTTTTCACCCCAAGGACAAAGAAATTTAGGGAGAGTCAAGCTAGAGACTCGCACAAAAATAAGCGCTTCTCGGGAGGTAACCCGTGTCTTTTCTTCTTTCTATTTTTCTTAATAAATAAGTGTGTGATTTTATAGCCCAAGTGTGGGGGCGTGCTTCTTTCTATGGTTTGTGGTACCGTTTTTGCAGGATTCTTTAAGGTCGTGAAGACCCGTGCTTGTTTTCAATTCTCCAATCATCCGGTCTTCGATCTTTTGCTTATTTTGGAATCCTCAATCCTGATCTTATATATATATATTTGTTTCCCCTTTCACACTTGGAATTTTTTGCATTTGCCTTTTTCGTTCATAAGTGTGGGGGTAAAACCTGACATTTTTGAACATTGAGGCCAATGTTCCATTCTAAGTGTGGGGGGATTTCTATCAAAATTTGATCTTACCTGTTGCCTGTCTGTGTCCCTTGCAACCCCGTTTTGACCAAAATTTAAAATTTTTACTGCTTTATTGTATTAAAAAAATCTCTCTTAGTGATTGTTAGATATTATAAATAAGTAGGCCCGTAGATCTAGGTAGCTTTTGACTTGACCGAGTTTTAAATTCTTGCTTTCCCCTTAGCTTTCGAGACTAAGCGTTTGCTTAACTTTAAAATTTTGCAAAGAACGAAAAATAATAGAGTTAAATATAAGTTAGATGCTAAGCGTGGAGTAGTTGGATCTCTTTAGAGCTCATAGAGGTTAATTGTGGCTTTTTGCTCCCACCAACTTAATAAACGGTATATAATTGTTAAATAAATAAAGTTACTTTGGTTTTTGTGATTCTTAGTTTAAATCCCTTCGTAGTGATTCCTTCTGGTGAAATTAAGGTATACATCGAGGTTTTGTCAGTGTTGTGGGGAAATTGGCTACTGATTCCTGACGGCTTGCTACCGTTGTCTAGGTAGTTAAAAGATCATAGGACTTGAAATTTGGCTAACTAATAATAATAATAAAAATGTAATAAACCGAAGCCGAAATAAGACTTCTGGACCATGGTCGGCTCGCATACCGATGTGGCAGTCATTTAAAGGGTGGAGGTAATAATAATAATAAGAACTGTGGGCTGATAAAAGTTTACTGTCTCTGGTCGGTTCGCTGCCGATGTGGCAGTCTTCAAAAGAAGTCCCATAGTAAGAATAATAAATCCGAGACTGATAAAAGTTTACTGGATCATGGTCGGCTCGCATACCGATGTGATAGTTTTCAAATAGGTCGAGGATCTCCTGGTCGAAATAAGACTCCTAGACCATGGTTGGCTCGCATACCGATGTGGCAGTTGTTTAAAGGGCCGAGAGGTTGAATAATGTTGCAATAATACTAATAATAAAGCCAAATTTCGACTCCGGGATTATCTAAATAAAGCCTCCGTCTCTGGACTCGTAATTGAGTTGTTTCGGATGAAATAAAAAAGGATAACCCCTAAATCATGCAAAATTAGAGCCTTAATGTGGACCTTATTCTCGCCATATCGTCTCTTTAGGAAAAGATTTCAAACTAATTATGGTCTAAACCGGGTTTACTTTATATGAATAAGGCCATAATTTATTTAACACCAAAAATAATAATAAAAAAATCTTTAGAGTATTTAGGAATAATGGGAGCGAAAAGTTAGTTTATACTTACACAATTAGCATTTATGAGTAGTGTTAGCATCTAATTTTATATTTAGTTGTGATTTCGTTAAAGCTTGGTTTGGGGATTGTAAAAGTCGAGGATGACGAACTCCGGTTCTTTAAGCCTTGTTAAATAAATTTAATAAATTTTTATCTTAGTTTTTATCTTTTATTTAATAAAAAGTCAAAACGGGGCGTTTTAGGAATAAATGATTTTTGAACCTTCTTAATGGACCTTTTATGTTCTTGTTTGATTGTGAGGGGTTATTAGTTAAGGGAGGATTAAAACATTTCATTTCCGGGCGTGTTTTATAAACATTGCGTGTGAGACCAGCAAAGGCTTAGTGTGAGGGAATTTGATGTGTGCTTAAACACACATCATTTATACCCCGAAAAACACTAATAAACGGACTAAAAACATGAAATATGCTTAATATTATTGCAAATATGTTTGGTTTGTGTTTTTATGTCTTGCAGGTACAAAGGATTAAAAACAAGGCAAAAACGACGACTTTCGGATAATATTTGAAGACGTTTACGCGTTTTTCAAGGTCAAGACGAAGTCGGAAAAATTCCTCGAGCATGCCATTGGAAAAAGCACGAAAATTCGAGTCTGACAGTTCCTTCATCTTCTATAGGGCCGGCCCGACACCATTTATATGGGTCGGACCGACCCATACTTATTAAAAAGCTCATGTTTAATAACTAAACATTACCAAGCCCAACAGTTTGCAAACCCAGCCCAAGACCAAGTGGACTCACTTGGCCCATCAGATAGAATGGAAAAAAAAATGTGAGGCCCAGGAATCTAAAGTCCAAGAATTAAAAAAAATCCCTACATTCTGCTTAGATAAAACGCAGCAGCAAGCATCACTTGAGATATTATCTTATCCTCATTTTTTTTGTTCTGTTCGTTGTTCTCTTTTCTTTCGTAGGTAGATTTAGCATTAGTATAGGAGTAGAGTACATTTATCTTGTGTAATTTTTCATTTGGTACTTATGTAACGGTTAAATTTGTGTTGAATCGGTTGGATTTTTACGAGTATAATTCTCCAGTTTTGTTTAATTTGTGGGTTAATGATTCAAATGGTTAGATGAGATTTCCCAGGTTTGTTCTTTTTTTTGTATCGATTGCTTCATCCGTTCCGTTTAATCTTGTTGTTCGTAGCTTATTAGTCAAATAAGCTATCGCATAGCTTATTTAGTTCGGATTTGCTTATTTGATTTGATTCGGTTAATCGGTTAGAAGTTTAGTTTTCGGTTTGCTTAATGGTTAGTTTCGATATGGATTAAACATAGTCGGTTTCTTTCGGTTTAAATTTAGAATTGCTTAATCATTTGTCTAGGTTTCAAAATAATAGATGATCGACTTAGAGGGTTATATTTCGGTTTGATTTAGTCGTAACAGGTTTCGAATAGGAGTAATAAAACTGATTTAGCTTAAGCTATATCAAGTAATATTTAGCTTAAATTTATTAAGTGGTAATAGTATTCAAAAATAAAAAAATAGGGAATAGTGATTAAAAGGATTATTTACTTTATTGTAATTTGTTTTATCTTTGCTTGTTTGATGAAATCGTTTCAACTCACGAGGCGAGGAGCTTAAGGATTCATAAGCTAGTTTTATTGTCAAATTTAAAGCTTAGTTAGATTTCACTAGCTTATTAGAGAATAAAGTTTAAATACTTTATCATCTATTAAGTAAATAAAGTCTACATAAGAAATAAACTTGGAGTTTAACTTAGTTTATGTTGTTGGGATCTGAGATTTGATGATTACAAAACTAAATATGCAAGATTGAAGAAAGATGAAACAACAAGGACTTAATGT
The DNA here is from genome assembly GCA_026074375.1 of Tanacetum coccineum. Lineage (NCBI taxonomy): Eukaryota > Viridiplantae > Streptophyta > Magnoliopsida > Asterales > Asteraceae > Tanacetum > Tanacetum coccineum. Next base: position 12,114 of record BQNB010049977.1, read on the forward strand.
AAAATATTAAGTTAGCTTCCTATGTAAGCTAGGGTTTTCTTGTAACCTCCCTCTATTATATAAAGAGGGTAGGCGTCTGGTTTAGAAGATAGATCCATAGAAAACTAGAGCTCTCCCAATGAGAGTCTAGATAGTTAGATAGCAAGTCGACTGATGAGAGTCGAATAGTACACCATAGTTAGTTGGTGTAGCCCCAAATTATAGTTGGGGTAATAGGGAACGTTCAATAAAGAAAACCTTGTGATAACTTTGATTGTGTTCTTTATTATTCCGCTGCGTGTTATCAATCATTGTTATTTTTATCCTAGATGAGCAAAACGATTCTTAACATGTGGTATCAGAGCCTCGTGGCTCTCGATTTAGGATCTACAAGGTTTTTAGAAGAAACCCTAAAACCCTAATTTTCAAGAAATCGTGTGGTTAAAGTTTTATGGGGTTTTGAAGATTAATTGCTATAACAATGATTAAAATCGTCCTCTCTACCTTAATTGGTATGCAATACGATCTTAAATCATTATTATTATTTATAAAGGGTTTCTTTATGCTACTGCTAGTTGGGTTTGATCGTTTATCGATCATTATTCTTGGTTTGGTTTCAACGCAACAATTAGGGTTTCAATGATTTGGGAATTTGATGGTTGATCATGTTCGTGTAATGGTTATTATTAGATCAATCAAGGAGTTGAATTGTGTGAAACTTTAATCTCTGTTAGAATTTTTCATGTGTTGATCTCGTGTGTCAAGACAATGACATGTGAATAGACAGCTTTTTGGAAGACGTCTTTAATTTTGTCTATGCAACGTTGATGTCAATCCATGAACCCAACTTTATCAGGTTATGTCTTGATCTTCATTTTGAGGAAAACCCTAAATCGATAATATATGTTTTTGGGTTATTGCTGCTACTGTTGCAAGCCAAGGGTTTATGTTTATTGGAATAATGCTCGTTGGATGTTTATAAAGGAGAAGATCTACAAGATCTTTACGCAGCAATCTTATATTAAGAAGATCAAACCCTAATTCATAATAAGTGATGTGTGAAGGATGACTCATGGGTTTGAGTATCTGTTCGTTGCGATTAGGGTTTTGCAAACGATCTGGTGTTGAAGCAGCAGCAAGAAGATAACAGCAGGGTTTTCTGATTCATGAATGTTTCTACTGGTAACAAGATTGAAGGTTTATTAGAAGGATGATTTAGAGAGGAGAGAGATGGAAGAAGATATATGTGTATATCTTTGGAAGTTATAGGTTATAAAAAGGAGAATCATCCTTAATACTATTGAACGCAAGAATCATGCAGGAAAAGGAAACAGTCGTATGTTTTTGGAATGAATTCACGTGATATATATTGGCTGTTATACAGATGTATACATGGAAGAGATTCAGTTATTATGAATAAAGATTTGGTCGTGATGAAACCCTGATTTTTAGGAAATAGTTATGGAAGTAACGTGTGATGTGGATACTGTTATTGGGCTTCAACAATGCTTCATATTTTTAATACTGCTTGAGGCAAAAGCAGATTGGGATTATATAGATTTCATTAATGGGCTTTCAAGGTTTGTATGTTAATACTGTTCGTGATTGTTGGGCTTTGAAAGTTTGTACTGTTTGACAAGAAAAGGTTAGTACTGTTTGTGGTTATATTTGTACTGCCTTAGCTATCTGAGAAAGTTTTAGTACTGCTTGCGTCATCCGAGAAAGAGTTTGTACCATTAGTACTATCCGACATAGCTAGTTTGTACTGCTAGCTTTATCAGATATCAGGTAACTCACGGTTTTGGATCTCGGATAGAACTGTTTCAAACAACAGTTTATTCTTATTGATTTTATGGCTCGTTTTGGAGATTATTTGAAGAGGTGATTACGAAGACAATTGAATATTGCTTATTTGATGTTGTAGTTGAGTTTCACAGGTGCGTGTCTTATCATATCTTAAAGTATAGTTTTGCAGACTATGACTTTAAAGATAACTTGTTCGTGCTTATAATGGTGTGACGAAGACTTGTCATAATCTAGCAAAGGTGTGTGATTTTTCTTATAGGTGCTTAATGCTCACATTTGCTATCACTTAGTATGTGTCTCATAGAAGATGAGGATTTTTGTCAAGAGGTTGTGGTCTACTTATATTTCACAGATTTATTTATAAGTTCGACGTCACGTGGATAGTGCAAGACATAAGACACAAGTTTTGGGAGATTTAACTTCTTCATCAAATTCGTTATACTCAGTTTTCTTCATCAGTGATTACTACATAGAGCCTACAGAGTTCGAGATTCAAGAGATGTAAACATATGGGTTTTTAGGGTAAGCTTATTGAATTAAATTATCATCTATTAAGTAAATAAAGTCTAAATAAGAAATAAACTTGGAGTTTAACTTAGTTTATGTAATCGGGTATTTTATTCCTATCGGTTTTGTCATTCAGGTTCTACTTTCTTTCTCATTTCCATTTTAGTAGTTATAGTTTAATTTTGCTTAATATGTCTTTTATTGCTTATATGTTCGTTAGCATGGTTAGTGAGTAGTTTGATTATGCTTGTTAAGTGAATTGTGATTTGCAAGTTAAGTGTGAAATTAAAAAGGGATTTTTGATTAATAATTGTTATGATTATTTAGATTTCTTATTTGAAATTTTCGAAAGGCAAAAGTCTGAGTAATAATCAAAAATCAAATTTAGTAATTATTACCTTTATAAGATATCATTTTCAAAATAAACCAACGTTGTGAGATAATTATCTTTTCTAAGGAAATTAATTTGTTAATGAACTTTAATTTACACTTAATGAACTTTTCACGTCACTTAGCAAGCATTTTCATCTTATAAGTCTTTTTAGATCATTTTAGCATAATTCTCGTAGTTTAATTGTTTAGTATAATTCTAGTATTAATATTAGTATAATTTTCTTTGTATTAAAAAATAGTTTTAAAACCAAAAATCTTAAAGGATAATCAAGCATTTTTCTTCAAAACATTAACATGGATTTCAATTCATCTCTCGCCGTGGAAACGACACTCGGAAGATAGACTATTACTTTTCCTAAAGTAATTTTCTTATTTAACGGGATATAAAGTATATTATTACAACACACGTTTGACGTTTATCAATCGCACAAGTTGAATGACAATGTAAGATTTTGAACAAGTAAACTTGACAAGGTATCAAGTTTACAAGCGAACTTGTATAGTCCCGCTAATAGGATCGGTTGCCTAGTATGTAAGTTCGACAAAGGAGTAAATGTCTATAATAATGACTACAATTTAAGCGATAACATTTACTCCTACAACATTCTTTGTTTATAGTGATACGAGGTTGTATCCTTAGTGGGGGCAGTTGCGATGTGTCAAGAATCCTATGCTGGAAGTACAACTGCATTTAATGCACGTCTATTCTTGGAAACATCATGCCCATACTTTTGTGAACACTTTTGCCAACTGTTCACAATCTTTCACCAACTCGTACTTCAGTCCAGGCTTTAACTCAAACACTACTTTGTCCCGTCATTCTGCTTTATTAAGTTTTCCCGCCTAAACATCACATAGAGAAAATCTTAAGTTCAAGTTGTTCTTCTCCAAACGATCATAGGATAATCAGCATATTGCCACCCCTGACTCTCCATAAACCATCAGCATATTCCATCTACATACCAGCTGATATCCATCCCATCTGACGAGTATGTCTTCAAGTAATCTTCGACTTTCTTGACGATGTCTTTAACTTGAATACGTCTGAGGTGCTCGTTGACGCTTTGCACTTAGCGAGTCCTTTAATGCCCGCTGATGTCCATCAGTGGGTCTTCAACAGTTAGTCTAATTTTTGTTTAAATCTAGGTAAGGATAATTGGGCACTAAATTGACCTAACAATATCCCCCCTATTTGAATATAAATTATACTAAGTAAAAACTAGAGTAAGTGAGTACAAAGCTTCTTCTTACAAATTGATAAAGAGAAATAACAAAATAGAACTTTATTCATTACATTTGTTGACCTAGATTGTCTAAGTTGTCCTTAACAATTTTTCTGGCCTCAACTACATCATTCCTAGCCTCTATAGCAAGTTCTATTTTGTTGAACATTTCCCTTCCCTCTGCTGTGTCTCTGTTGATGGTGCTCTAAACTCTGATCAGCTGAGCTGTAGTGTCCAGGTAGAATTCTTCTTATTTTTGAAACACCAAATCAAAATTCCCATTGTAGAAGAAAATTCCTAACTCGGGTTCCCTGATGACCAGCCCTCTGAAACCTACAACCCCTAGAGGAGGAACTAAGTTCCTATGTATTCCATCCACCATAATGTCTTCCTTTAAAAAGACTTCCTTTATGATCTCAAAACTTCTCTTTCTTTTCTTCTTAGAGGCAGATAGCCCAAAGGCTGTTAGCTGAGGTGGTAAAGGGATGCCAAGTTTCATAGCTTGTGTCTTTACCCACTGGAATTTAGCCTTTAGGTTCTTGAGCATCAGATCATTTGATTGCTTCTCACTTTAGATGCTAAGTCATGTACTTCAAGTCATTAACTAAATACCAGCATTTTCAAAACAAACTTGCCATACACAGTAAGTTTCAATGGCTAATTGTTTCTTGTTATTCTCATGCATGCTTTTTTGGTAGAGTTATTAACCCTGTAGCTAATCTTGGTGATAGGTAAGGGGTCAGTCCTAAAATTGATATAGTGGTTATACTCTTCTAGCATCTTGGCCCTCTTGGCCTCATAAGCAGCCAATTCAGTTGCCTGAGCTTTCAGTTCTTCATGAGTAAGCAGCTTTAACCTCTTTTCAGATTTTTCTTTTTCAAGTTTCAGTGCAGCAAGCCTCTTGATTTCTTTCATCTGAGCATTGGCATCTTTAATCATCATCTGACCTTCTCCAGAGGTACTAAACTGCTGAATGTATGGCAATTTGGGGGTTGATCCTCATTCATCCATAAGAGGCATTAGTTGCTTTATTGGATCTTCCTCATTGGATATGCCTTTTCCTTTATCAGCAACTATTGGAGGAGGAGTTAGAGAGAACTCAAAGGAACTTGAGCTAAAGAGATTTGCAGTGTATTGATCAAAGGGTATATTGTTGATGATAATCGGTGGTCTGATGCCTTGTGGCATAACTGAGTTTAGAGGTTGTGGCGAGGGAATGGTGAAGTCAGGTACATAGAACTTCAATTTCTTGACTAGAGGTTCTTCCTTTGAAGATTTGACCTTCTTGATTGGAGGTTGTTCCTTTGAAGATTAGACCACCAAAGTAGTTGAGATTTGAGGAGCTTGTTCAGATGATTGCTCCCCCTGAGCATCAGTCTTTACTTCTTCTGTAGTTTTTGGTTCAGTTGTGTTCATTAGATGTTGCTCCCCATAAGCTATTGCAGGAATTGTAATCTCTAGATCTTTGTTTTCCTGAGTAGACATATTCTCCCCCTCAGGAGCAACTTTGGCCGAAGCTGATGTTGTGTCTATCAAAATGACTAGATCCCTGATCAAATCAACTAGCTCACGAAGGTTAATATCATTCTTGTCAATCTGCATAATACAGTATTTGAGAAGTTGATTAACAACTTTGACTTCCTTCCTGACACTACGTTGAACAGATTTGCTCACTTTGATGTTAATTGCCTTGGTCAGCTTCTTCTGAAGATCGACAATCATGTTGTTCTCTAATATATTCAGTGCATTGAGTTCTTTGTTTAGCGGTTTTAGGATTAGGTCGGGAACTTGAGCTTTGAGAGTCTTCTTTACAGGTTTGTCAAACTTGGGAAGAGCTTTCTTGAATCTTTAAGAAGATCAAGGAGAATGTTCTTGAGAGTATCAAAAAGCATCTCATGGAGTCTTTCCTCAAGAGCATCAGCTACCATCCTTGGTACTGATTCTTTAATCTTATCAGCTATCTTTTGAGATAAGGAAGATTCAAGATTATTTATGGTGGCAACAAGAGAAGAGAAATCAGCGGGATGATGACTAAGAGGGTCTGACTAAGGTGGCTTATCAGTGAAAGCATGCTTTTTAGCGTTCTGAGAGTTGGCCATATCAAGTAACTCGTCATGTACATTATCAGCAGCTGCCTCATCAGCTTTGGAAAACTCTTCTTTATGTTTAGATTGATGATGATCATCATCAGTCTCATCTTCTTCAAACCCAGATAGTGACTCAATCTCATCCCCAGGCATGGACTCTAAGTCAGAGTCATTCTCTTTAGCTTCAGCATCCTTGGAAGAGTCAATCAGAATGATCTCAATCCCATCATCATTAGTCTCTGAAGCAGCCTTTTCTTGATGAATCAATAAAGAGCCAGACAGTGTGTTAACAGCAACAGTATGTGGGTACTCCTTCCCTATGAACTTGATCTCTGACTTAGTATCATAAGGACTTTCTCTATTATTTCCATACAAGTCAGCAAATGTTACATTACCCAGCGACTTGATTCCATAATCAGTTACCAAATCATCATCCTCCTCCCTATAAATATTTTCATGTACCTGCACAAATTTGTTAGTTGAAAAAGACTAAACATGTAATGAAGGTTAGGATTTCTATTTGCTGCCCCTAAGAAGACTGGGTATGATTATCCAGTCCCTTAAAAAGTCTAAGACTTTTGGGACTCTTTTAAGTTATGAGTTTGTAATGCGGGGAAGGATCGCCAGTACGCTGCCCCTAGGAAGACTGAGTGTGATTATTCAGTCACCCCAAAAGGTCTAAGACCTTGGGACTCTTTTAATTGTGATTCGGTAAACTCTGAGGCTGAGTCAAGTTTAGACACTCAGAGGTCTGACTTTCATGGGCAGGATGTTGTTGGTCCTTGCAATGTCTAGAGGTTTTAGGGTCAACATTGGCCGTTACAAACCCATCGTATCATTCCCTGGTGCAGACTCAGAGTGTACAAAAGATTTAGGAATGTAAGTGCAGACTCTGACTCTCTATTGGGTCGGGGTTAGCCCTTAACTTCACCACTCTCTCCTAGAGAAGTTTGAGAGTAGTTGCTTGCAGTGCCCCTTAGTTTAATAAACTATTACCTTTGTGGCATCAACAGGTTTAAGTTGGTTTCCTTGCTCCTTTGCCGACTTGGAGGCATCTAGACTCAGGGTGGCGTCAGCAGTGGCCGCCGTTTCCCCATCAGGCTGAGTACCAACGACTTATTTCTTTGATGATGATTTCCTGACAACATTGTAAGTCTTTGGTTCAAAGGAAGGTGGGATTTTCTTCCTCCTTGACATTTTGTCAGTTGGTGCTTTGGACTAAGTGACAGGCTGCATAGTGGTTACAGGTAAGGACTTATCAATAATGTCATCCGCATTCACTTTCCCAGATGAAAGGATTAAAGTCTCTTCAGACTCAGTTAAAAGTTTAGCTACTTTAAGCATATAAGAACTCAAAGCAACTTCAGATGCCAAAGGTTTCTTAAAAGAAGCGGCTAAAATGGTGTGAGTTTTTAAAGATGTTAGTTCATCATTATAGTAGTTTTCACCCAGTAAATGTTCAATCATCAGGGACAAGAACCTGGTATAGTAAACATTAGGTTCTCTGCCCTTCTTTCCATCCTGAAGCTTAGCAACAAGGTCAGAGAAAATTATGTTTCCAATATCAACCTTTAAACCCCAAATTAGACAATAGGCTATCAATTGCTAATTGATATTCAGTTGATCATGAGACCCCTGCATACCTCCCAGACACTTGACAATGTATTGCATAAGAACCCTCTAAATTGGTGAAAAATATCTCATTTTCAACGGAGAAGAGTTGACAAGAGAAGTGGATAAAAGAGAGGGGTTATTCTCATCAGCTAATCCCAGAGTTGCTAACCAGCCCTCACAATCTCCTTTGCAGGCACCAAAACATAATTCTCACTATAATCTAAACCAATGACAGAGATTAATTTGTCACGATTAAATGATAGCGGTTTATCAAAGTTGGAGAGAGAGAGGGTGATTGTGTTTGTTGCACCATCTACCTTCCCAGTGTACCAGAATTCCTTGAGGTATTCTATGTAATATGTAAATGGTTGAATGGTTAAAGCAGTAGCGATGCAATTGTTTGATAGAAATTTAAGCATGGGTTGGTATAAATCGTTTTGGTGCTCTAACAGTGCAATAGCATTATTATAAGAAATTATACCATCACCACACTTAAAATGAACTTTTGATGCACGAGTGAGTTGTTGTTGTTGTGATTGTCAAGATGATTTAGATGATTCAGAAGCATGATGTTTGAAAGAAAATGTTTGTTTCGTTTGATGAAAGGATTTTGTGAGAGATGATGAAAGTGGTGTTTTTAGGGTTTTGATTTTTATAAGTGATGTGTTTGTGTGAAAAAGTGAATAGTTTACACCACAATAATTGTTTTATATTTTGAAAATAAAAACCGTTTGAGTTCCGTATTATGCGTAGTGGTAAAACTGTCACAAAACGTGGGCCCTCTTCCCCTTTCGTGCACTGTAAATCCTACAGTTTTTAAGAAAGTGGTAATCTTTTAAGAATATTTAGATTAAATATTGAGAATGTTTGTCTTTAAAACTTAATAGTTACATTTAAGTTACCTTAAAAACATTTAATATACAAGTCAAAGAATCACTTAAAGCCTTTTCCTTATCGGATACCTCTTTTTTAATATTGAGCATACCCAACTCAGCGACCAATCTAGTGAAGCTAGGCTCAAGTAGATGTTTTGTAAAAATGTTAGGTAGTTGCATATCAGTGAGTACAAAATGAAGCTCAATATCACCTTTTAAAATGTGGACCCTGATGAAGTGATACTTGATGTCAATATGTTTTGTCCTAGAATGAAACACTAGATTGTTTGAAATGGCAATGGCACTTGTATTATCATAAAATATGAGCACCTTGTCATAGAGAACATCATAGTCAGCCAACTGAATTTTGATCTAGAGGACTTGAGCATAGCATCCAACAGCAGCGACATACTCAGCTTTAGCTGATGACATAGCTACAAAGCTTTGCTTCTTTGCACTCCAACATACTAACTTTCCACGAGTATTTGACAACCCCCTGAGGTACCCTTCATATCTAGGTTGTATCCATCATAGTCTGATTCTGAATATGCTTTGAGATCAAAGCTAGATCCTTTTAGATACCAGAGACCTAGATTTGGAGTTCCTTTAAGATACTTTAAAATTCTTTTTACAGCTACAAGGTGGGATTCCTTGAGGTTAGCTTGGTACCTAGCACAGAGACATGTAGAGAATTGGATATCAGGTCTGCTGGCTGTTAGATATATTAGTGACCCTACCATGCCTCTAAACAAAGTCTCATTTACAGAGACCCTTGATTTATCAAGTCCTAAATTGTTTGGGGGAAGCATATGGCATTTCACTAAGGCACTATCAACATGATCATACTTTTTGAGTAAATTTTTGACATATTTTTCTTGACAAACAGAGATTCCTGTGAAATCTTGTTTTATTTAAAAGCCCAAAAAATAAGTTAGGTCGCCCATCATACTTATTTCATACTTTTTGGTCATCAGCTTAGCAAATTGTTTTTTAAGTTTATCACTAGTTGACCCAAAAATGATATCATCCACATATATCTGAACAATTATAACATCGCTCTTAGTTTTATAAGTAAAATGAGTGTTGTCAATGGTACCTCTGACAAACTTGTGTTGAATAAGGAATTTTGAAAGAGTTTCATACCATGCTCTAGGAGCTTGTCTCAGCCTATAGAGAGCCTTATCAAGCTTGCACACATGGTTGAGAAATTTACTGCTTTTAAACACAGGTGGTTGTTGTACATATACTTCCTTTGAGATTTTACCACTTAAAATGCACTTTTCACATCCATCTGATATACCATGAAACCCATATAGGCAACATAAGAAAGAAAGATCTTGATGGCTTTAAGTCTTGCAATGGGTGCAAAGGTTTTATCATAGTCAATCCTTTCCTCTTGTCTGAACCCCTGAGCAACCAGCCTTGCTTTGTTCTTGATAACAACCCCATTTTCATCCATCTTGTTTCTGAAAATCCACTTAGTCCCAATGATGGTTTTCCCATATGGTATAGGGACTAGTGTCCAGACCTTGTTTCTTTCAAACTGATTCAACTCTTCTTGCATTGCAATAATCCATCCTTATTCAAGTGCCTCAATCAGCCTTTTAGGTTCTATTTCAGAGAGAAAATTCACATAAAGGCATTTATGGGCTGACTTCAGAGTCTGTGATCTTGCTTCTAGTGATTACACCAGCCAAAGGTTCACCAATGATATTAACCAGATCAATGTGTTTCTCTCTTAACCATCTGTCTTGTGGAACAGGAGGATTGGCGACTTCATCTAATGGTGAGATGATAGTTTGTGAGGGTTTAGCTTTACTGATTGGTTCGTTGATGATGATATCTTAAGATTTAGCAGGATCAAGATCATCAGCTAATTCAAAACATCATGTTCAATTTGAACAGATGGTCATCAGCAATTATGATCTCAGGCAACTCATTAAGTGATTTACTATCCTGAAAAATAGCTGAATTAGTGGGAGTGACTAGATTTAGGATGGAGATGTTGTTTATGGAAAGAGGATCATATGCAGGTACATATGGGAAGTGCTCATCATTGCCTGATCTTTGAGTAACTTTGCTTCTTGGTTTAAGGAATTCATTATCAGGGAAGAATCTATTTTCATTTAAGTTGATTTCATCACCTTCTGTGCTTGATTGAGAAATTGCTTCATCATCTTCACTGAATGTAACATGATAGGTTTCTTCCATTTCATATCTTCTGATGTTAAATACCATGAATGATTTGGCCACTAGAGAGTAGCTGTCATTACCCGGATACCACTTTCACTTTACCATTTGAAACAAGAAAAATAGAAAGGATATATGAAGAAAAATGAAGAATTTTAGAGAGAGGTTAGAGAGAGAAAGTAGAGAGAAAATAAGATGGTTGATTACAAGAGTAAAAATACAAATGAGACCAACACCCTCTCCACACTTGGAGAGGGGTATTTATACTTACACCACATGAGGCTTGCATGCCTATGGGCTTTTTATGGGTCGGGCTCGAGATTACTTGGGATTTAGCCCATAACACGTGACCGATTAGATTACATAAACGAGCCCGTTTACCCTTTCTAGCCTATTACAATATTATATAAATAAAGACCGAGACCTGATATTCATAATGAACAAACTTCATTGTTCGACTTAATATTTTGAGGCTAACAATCTCCCCCGAAGTGAGTTCATTGTAACACTCCTTCATGAGATCAAATGAGATTGCTTTTGTCGTTAAGTTCTTGTGATCTTGGTCTTTGTCTTTATTGTAGGCTTGTTCCTTCATGTTGTGTGATCTTTGATCTTGAGCCTTTGTCATTATCTTTCAACTTCGTCTTTACATCCGAGATCTTTTAAATCTGTATCCTTCTGTCTTGATCGTCTTTGCCACCTTGCGATCTTGTGTCTTGACCAACATGCTCATACTTTGCATCATCTTGAAAGCTTGCTAACAATCTCCCTTGATAGACTTGATATCTTAAAGGAAGATCTTGTTTATCAGAGTTTGCGGAAGTCTTTGACTTTAATACTTAAGCTTTCTTGATTCTTGAATCTTGATGCTTATAGTATGTCTTTGTAGTTTGAGCATGAGCATGTGGTAATGAATCCGACTTCAGCTGGAATGGGATACCGCCACCACCGTATTACCTGCAAGTTTACGTTAGTGATAATCAACAGATGTGGACGAGAGTGTCTTTGTCACTTCGTCGAATAAGGTTGCAATAACCACGGTTCCTCGTTAATCCGTATAAATATTGCATGTGATCAGATATAATTCATATGAATCTTCTTGACAGGGTTTTGCAGCTGCACTAGCCGTTCTCGTTACCGGAGCGTCTCGAAGCAGACAACACGGTAAGAGTAAATCAGATAGTTACTATCTTTCTGATTAAACTGTCAATTCATTTTACTAGAACAAGTTTGATTCACATAGAATCGTACCATCATTTCTTTCTAGTTGAAACAAGTTTGATTCATATAGAATCGCGCAAGTCACCTACCAAGAGCTTGTTTGATGTTGGCTCAAGCAGGATTTCCATCTTCATTGTGAATACATAAGTATCACTCAGATGTTCTGGCAAAATCACAAGGATAATGCATATGAATCTTGTTAACAGCTTGTGAACTTATTAGTGTTCAACAAGTGTTTGTAATGGAATGTGTCCTAATGAGATTTATTTTATTGATCTCTTAGCTCTAGACTCGATTAGTGCGTTTTGGTTTTAGTACTCGGAGGCTGGAGCAGACTGCCACCTATTCAATATCAACTAACTCAGAGTGAGAAAGTCAATAGAAGTCGTGTGTATCTCCGTGACAAAGGAGACAAGTATTTGTTGAGAGAAACTTGAATGGCTAAGAAGGGTTGTGCAGTGCATCACTGGGTCTATGATGTCTTGTCTTCAATACCAGAATTCATCTTTGTGAATCTGATAAATTATGTATTGACCCGGTTTCTGCCTAAAGTTGTGTGGAGGGTTGCTTTCTTTTCACCCTTTATCCATACATTTCTTTTTCATTCTTCAACCCCTTCAATGCTTACCAAGACGTCATTACTAACACCTTGTTGTGATTGTTCCAGTGTTAGCTCAATCTTAGTTGGCATTATTCCCGTTCTCATTCATCTCCAATCATACCTAAGGACTTTTATTTCTAACTATGGAGTGTCCTTGGGTAGATTTCTCCGGTTTTGGTTGGATCATAGGACTACTACCTAACCTAACCACCTTATGACTTCAGAATCATCGTGAATTAAGATGTTTTTGGGTATAAGATCATAACCATAAAACCTTTTCCGAAGTGTATAAAGCACTTTGAGTCATTTAGATCACTTATTATTTTCAAGATCACATTTTAATTACATTTCTCCCCTTATTTTAAATACTAATTCACTTAGTTTTTGAAATATCAGGTGATTAAAATTTTGTCATGAAAAATCTGTTGGTAGAAAATATTATCAGCATGAATTATATGGAACATTAACTTGCTTCCCCTAAATTTTACATATGTTTGACACCAAAAAAAATGATACCAAGTTGTAAAATTAATATAAAATTGAGGGTTAGCATTGTTGAGCACACAATTTTGAAAGATTATGAATTTTCATTGAAGAATTCTTGAAAAATTGTGCTCAACCACTAAATCATCTTATAACATACAATCTATTGAGTAGTCATTATTAGTACTGAGTTGTTATTAAGAGATTTTTGATAATGTTTTGAATACATAAATATTGTCATGTTATGATGTATCCAAAATCATTAAAACCTTGTTTTTCGAAAAACTCCCCCTCAAACATTGACTCATTTTGAAAATGACACCAAATGTAGAAGAATTGTCTTGTAAAACTTGATGAGGGATGGAGTGTTGAATACACAATTTTGAAAGATTATGAATTGTCATTGAGAAATTATTGAAAAATTATGTTCAACATTTTGAAAAACATCATGTTAGAAGACTTCTCTTCTAACACTGAGGATAAATGCACTGAAACGTACACTCTCCTTTGTCGTTCGGGTCCGAGTTGCAATCTGAGAGCAATTACAAGTCATCTAGAAAAATAGAAATGACATGCTTTGAAAGCATTTGAAACTCTTGCTCGAACTTCATTTACACGCCCGTGTCGATGTTAATCAACATTTCTAGGTACGTAAAGGGAGCTTGTTGACATAGTGAAGAAAACTCTCGAGTTTGGTGCTCGGGGAGTGGAGTAGGGCGAAGAGGTGCTTCATTACCGAAAAACTATAAATCCTTGTGTTGTGGTTTGATCTTTCTATCTCTTATCTCTTGTCTTGCATATTTATTTCATATCTTGTCATTACTTATTTGTTTAGTTAAATTGTTCATATTGTGCACATTGTGAATTCACATAAAGTCGAATCTAAGTTTTTATAAACAAACTATTCACTAAATTAAAAAGCAGTAAAACTATTCAATCCCTGTTGGGAATTATGCATTCCTGAGTTAGTACCGTTAGTTATATTAGTTAGTACCGCTAGTTGTAATTTGTACTGACAGTACAAAATGTTAGTACTGATCAGATAGTTAGTACCGTTAGTATAAAATAGTTAGTACCGTTTATAAGATATGCATGAGATATCTTAGGAAAGGATATGCATGATCTTTATACGCGTTTTGTAAAGCCCATTAGGGTTTTCCTTGGTGTATAAAAGGAACCCTAGGCATAGTTAGTAGATATAGTTCTACACAGATCAATAGAGATCAATTAGCAATCATAGTTTTGTAATCTGTAACCTAGGCAGATTCAAGTTATAATATAAAGTTCTTTTGTGATTCTTAATACTGTTCTTCTTAGCATTATTGATTAGTTTCCGCATAATCAATAGTGTTCAAATCAGTGTTTCATTATTGTTGCTTTAGAATTATCTAAAGGAACAAACCCTTTACAAGCTAAAGGTTAAGATCTATTCAGTAAACGATCCAACAAGTGGTATCAGAGCTTGTGTGGAAACTCTGAATAAGAAGAACTCAATTGTAAGATGGCAGAACAAGACATTCCTCCACCCACTATCACAGCAATGAAAATCCCTATCATCAGGAAGGGAGAATATGATATTTGGAGCATGAGAATGCGACAATATATCTGTCACACAGACCATAACCTATGGGATGTTATTGTCAATGGAGATCTAGAAGAAGAGCCTGCACCAACTGGAGAAACATCTGCTCCTCCTGCTCCTAAGACTGCCAAACAACTGGCTGCTAAAAGGAATCAGGAAAGAGTTAAGAGCATCTTGCTTTTAGCAATACCTGATGAATACCTCCTCAAGTTTCACAATGTTGCAGATGCTAAATCACTCTGGGAAGCAATCAAATCAAGGTTTGGAGGTAATGAAGAATCCAAGAAGATGCAGAAAAATGTTCTAAAACATCAGTTTGAAAATTTTTCTACTGCATCAAATGAAAGTCTGGACAAGGCTTATGATAGGTTCCAAAAACTCATAAGTCAATTGGAGGTTCATGGTGCTCCAATATCAAAGGAAGATATCAACCAGAAGTTCCTAAGAAGTCTTCCTCCTTCATGGAATCAAATTGCTCTAATCATGAGAAATAAGCCAGACATTGATGAGATTGATATTGATGACCTCTACAACAACCTTAGGGTCTACGAAGATGAGATGAAAAGGTCTTCAAGTTCCACTTCTACTTCTCAGAACTTGGCATTTCTTTCCTCTGAGAACACTAGCAGTACTAATGAAGTTAGTACTGCCAGTGGAGATTTTGGGGTTAGTACTGCTGGTGGAATTAGTCAAGTTTCATCTACCCCATGTGCTCATGATGTAGCATGCTCTTTCTTTGCACAACCAACAACCAGTCATCAACTTGACTGGTGAGAAAGAAGATTCATAGGATGCTTTATATAAGATTTTGAGATATTCAGGCTAGAATTGATGCTGATAGACCTTCTAGCTGCAAGGCTTCTAGAGAGGAAAAAGAAACGTTTACAGTTTGAATAGAGAGCCAAATTTCTTTATTGATAATATTGCTGCTCAAAGGAAGTTCTTGCTCAACAAAGAGTGCTGCAATCAAAAAGCAGGCCACCAAATAAGAATCAACTAAGAAGCCTAAAGATGGACCTATCTGAAGCATTGTAGGAGGAAAGAAGCATGTTGATTTAAAGAACAAGAACTTTAAAGAAATACAAGTTCTATATAAAAAGGTTAAAAGGTCTGATAAAGAGTTTATTGCTATTGGTTCTGCTGAGGATGATAGACAGATTAAGGTGATGAATGAAGAATCTAAAGACCCTAAAAAGAAGAGGGTTACCAATGAAACTCTAAGGGAGGAAGACACAACAAAGGTACCTGCTGAACAAGAAGTGATAGAGCAGGGTACAAAGAAAAGAAAGAGTGGTCATGTGAAGATGATTGCTAGGAAAAGGCCAAGACCATAGCCAGATGATGATAGTGATGATGAAACACAGGAAATTGTCTAAGGATTGTTACATTTGATAGTACCTTTAGATAGTGAGATTATTGGAGACACAAATCTTTTGTTTCTTGTTGCACAAGGGTTTCATTACCATATGCGGGATTACATTGTTGTCTACAGAGTAAATGGGGCACTTTAGGGCATTTAACTATCTAATGGGGGTACTACATATTTTTGATAGGTAGGATTTGTTTCATTTATATGATTTGGGAATGAAGCAGTTAGTACTTAGAAATCAACACCAAAAGGAATTGAGTTTGATTCTTTGGGAAGACTTGAAGATTTGATGGATCTCAACAGAGAGAAAATGATCAAGTGATTTCTGGAACAAATCAACATGATTTGGGAGAATGTTAGTTGGGAGATTGTATAAAGCTTGTGGTGTTTAATACTAGTGCTTTCAGGATTGGGACAATCATTATATGCTAGTTGAAAGAAGGTAACCCACTCTACTCAAGGAATTGTTGCCAAAGTAATGCGTGATTTGGAATGATTGGTGGGGTTTTGAAGTTGAAGAGGGAAAGGGGGACAAGTACTACTGCACTACATTTTGGTATGTTAAGATTCATTAAGCAACAGCTTAATGAGTGTAATGTTTGTGATTGGAAGTGTAAGTGAGAAGGGTTTGGGTCTGTTGGCTAACACCAACACAACAAATGGTCTTTTAATTCACCCATGTCTAACAGACATCAAGAATATTGACTAGTCAAGAAGGAAACGGCTTCTTGGTAAAGATTCTCTAATCGTTTTTATGGTTGTTGATTGATAATTTATCAAAAAAATTGTATGGTTCTCAACTCACCTTGCTGCACAATTAAGACGTTGGCTATTAGTCCAAGAAGATCAAAACAGAAGTTCCTGGTTTAAAAGACTTAATCTAATCTGTTGATAGCTACGATAGTTTGCTAAAAAACTATTATGGTTATCTGTTGCACCATGTTTTAACCCAATGAAGCATTGAATAGTCCAAAAGCAAAGGCTCTTTTGGTTAAAGACAAATCAAATAGTTGATAGTTTGATAGTTTACTTATAACTATAAGGTTATTTCAATTCACCTTGTTGTTTTTCTATAGAAGATTGGTTTTATCCAGAGAAATATGGCTACTGGTAAATGAATTTCAAATCCATTAATGGCTCGGTAAGGTTGCCAAATAAAACTTCAAAGCAAATTAGTTTGTTGTATTGGTTGTGTTGCTGAGAAGATATTTTGCTGATAAAAATGTTAGGTTGGAAGATGTCAAATTATCAAGATCAGATCAAGATTTGACAGATTGTTTGGATTTAAATCCTCCTGTCTAAATGATGTTTACACTAACTAAACATGAAGTTAAACAAGTTCAACAATCTTGTTTAGGGGAGGATTTTGTTGGGAATTTATTCATTATGACTTAGTACCGTTTGTTTAGGTTAGTTATATTAGTTAAGTACGCTAGTTGTATTTTGTACCGACAGTACAAAATGTTAGTACTGGATCAGATAGTTAGTACCGTTTAGTATAAAATAGTTAGTACGTTTATAAGATATGCATGAGATATCTTAGGAAGATATGCTGATCTTATACGCGTTTTGTAAAGCCACTTTAGGGTTTCCTTTAGTCTATAAAAGGAACCTTAGGCATAATTAGTAGATATAGTTCTACAAAGATCATATATTGAGAATCGATTGCAATATAGTCTTAGTAATCTGATAACCTAGGCACATTCCAAGTGATAATATATAAGTTCTTTTGTGATTCTTAATATTGGTTGGGCTCTTTTTAGCGTTCTTTACCTTAGTTCCGACATAAATCTAATAGGGTTCTAATCAATGTTTTTTTATGTTGTTTAGAATTATCTAAAGGAACAAACCCTTTACAAGCTAAAAGTGTTGGAAACACAAAATGTGCTCGGTCACTTCCAAGTTGTTACACAAGTCTTAGTAAAATAAACAATCGTAGTATATTAAGATTAGATTAGTAATCTAGTACGGCCCAAGGCCAATGGGAAGCACATCATAGCCCTTGGCGGCCTATAGTTACTATATAAGCCCCTCTCCTTGCCTTAGGGTTAGGGTTGGTTTGTTCTATTTTTCCATATATCCTTCTTTATACAATTCATCCTTTTTTACATCCCTATTCATATCTCTAACATCACAACCCACATCTCACTCTTGTTCTTGGTTTGATCATAAGATTACTCGAACTCTTCAATTTGGTCATCAAGAGCCATGGAGGTGGTTTGTGTTTAGTTTTTGTGTTTGATTTGTGTTCAAAAACCTTTTCAAAAGCAAATAGTGATTCAAATGTTTTGGACTTAAAAACCTTAAAGTCTTAAGTTTTTATTGTCCTATAGGGTTAGTAAACACTAGTTGTTACAAGAATTTTTTGCTAAAAACATTAAAAAATGTAGTAATTTTGAGTTTTTGAAAGATATGAGTTTCGTAGTAGTTGGAACCCGTAACAAGATTACTTTGTGTTGGAACCCGAACGAGGAGAGAACCGAACTAGGTATACTATAGTTGGAACCAAAGATGTCGCTATTGTTGGAATTCTTCGATACAACATAAACCGACTTGAGCTGTTTTTAACTTTGGGAAGCCGGAACTAGCCTATTCTTATTTGGACGAACAGAGCCTATTAATTTGGGAACCGAAATTGCTACTCTTAGTTGGGAAACCGAACGAGGCTAATTACTTTGGGGAACGAACTAGCTAGGACCCGAACCAGTGTACACCGAACTAGCTAGGACCGAAACTAGTGACAATCGAACTAGACAGGACCGAACAGTTAATTTGGCAACCGACCTAGTGAAACCAAATTAAATTTAAAACTTAAAAATATACTCATTTCTAAATTATACGGTTTTTCTTTGACTATTGTTATAATCCCGTGAAACAATCACTTGTTTTCCAGTGTTTCTGTCAAGATGTAAAATCTCGTGTATTGTAGTTTCATCTCAAGGACTAAAAAATCACATTACCAAACACATTTCTTTCTACACCGATTCGATAAATCTGAGTAATCTTTTTTGGATACAACAATGACGAATCTCTTGGCTGATAAGTCGACTTCTCTCTTAGGGGAGACAAACAACCACCGATGCTTGGAAAACACTTTGTATGGATTCATGGATAAGCAGAATGGAACTAGTTTATGATGAATAGACCTCATGAAGAATGATCTCTTGCTTCTTCGTGAAAAGGACCACTTGTTTGGCCTTCAATCACTGAGAGCTTTGGAGAGAGTGTAACAATGCTTTAAGGAATATGTTGAATGACTCAAGCTGAAGCCATTCAAGCAATTCGCGACATTTAAAGCAAAAATCCATCATTCTCCAAGGCCATACCAACTGAAACTTTGCTCCTTTTGATGTCTAACATCGCTGTGGCAAAAGATCTTTGGGAGAAGATTAAACTGCTAATGCAAGGAAACGTCATTAACTATAAACAAGAAAGAGAGTGCAAGCTGTTTGATGAATTTCAATAAGTTCAATTACAAGAAAGGAGAAGACGGCTACATGGGAGTACTACTTGAGGTTCACTTTGTTATATCAATGATATGAACATTTACAAGATGCATTGGAGCAGTTTCAAGTTAACCCAAGTTCTTACAAACACTACTCCTGATGAATGGAGCAATTTGTTACTGATGTTTAAATTGGTCAAAGACTTGCCCATACAATGTTGATCAGCTTCATGCTTACCTGCAACTACATGAAAGACATGCAAATGAAGTTCGTTTGTATCGCTATGAACGCAATACACGATCCTCTTGCTTTAGTTGCATCTCCAATTAACTCAGCCAGTTTATCAATCTAATCTACACACTCACCCACAGTCTCTAATCTCAACTTCAACATTTCACCATATCAGGTCCTTACAGTTTGTTACACCTTATCAAATCTTCAACAATTCACAAACCATCAATCAACACCTCTTTCACTTACTTATCCAACAAATGAGTATCAATCCACCATTCACCACAATGTTTATTCTCCACAACCATCAATCCCACAATTAGAATATGCTCCCACAGCCTATCAACAGCAACAACCTAAATTTTCCTAACCAGACTCTAGTCTAGTTGTTCTAGTGTTCCAGAAAGGGGATGATCCAATTGATGCAATTAATCACATAATGTCATTCTTAACTGCTGTTGTCACATCTCGTTATCCTACTACCAACAATCAGCTAAGGACTTCGTTCAAACCCTCAGTCAAACAAGCTACTCTCTATGATGGAAAAACGTAACTTGAGCAACCGGTTCAGGGAGACAAACAATTATGACTGCTGTGGAACAACAAGAAAATACACACTCTGGTGCAAGTGGAAGCAACACGGGCGAGGAGAAACAAGGGACTGTTATTTGTTACTAATTGCAAAAGGGGATGGTCACAATTGCCAAGCAATGTACTAAGCCCAAGAGAAAAAGGGGATGGAAACATGGTTACAACGATAGTGTTTGTTGGTTTCAAGCTCTCAAGCAATCTGTTGGTCAAGTTTAACAGAGGAAGAGAAATAGCATTTTTGGCAGATCCTGGAACTTCTGACATTCAAACCTCTCAGACTAGTTCATCACACACAATTGATGCTTATCAAGCCATGATTAGATGCTTATGACTCTGATTGTGATGAACTCAACTCAGCCAAGATTGCTCTTCTATGGCGAATATGTCAGGAATGGCTCGATGCACTCACTGAGGTACTCAATCCAGATAATCTGACACCTATTGATTTATCAATTCAAAGTGAGTCAGATAATGACGTGTTTCGAATAGTCTAATGATGTGATATGAAGAAATGAAAGAACCAGTGATAGCAATATCATTTCTTATTCTTAGTTATCTGAGTTTGAAACACAACAGGAAATGTCCAGAATTTCTAACTCTTCTCTAAACAAGAGGGTCCTGTATTATTATCTTTGAACAATTAACTACCTAAGTGACGGCACTGCACCAATGTTAATCTGGAATATAAAAGTGCCACAATCAAGCTTTGGATACCATGCTTGACTCGATAATAAAGAAGAGGGTTTTTAAAGATTTGAAAGAAATGCAAAATGTTGAAAAACAGGTTTTCCAGGATTCAATAATGAACATTTATGCCGAGATAGTACGATCTTTTAAGCAAATCTTTTTGAACAAATGCAAGAAAGGATTCTTTAATGAAAACAGTTTCTGATCTCAAAAAGGATTTAAAAATGGAAGAAACCAGAAATATTGATAGAGAAATTGCTTTAGAAAAGAAAATTAAGCAACTTGATAACATCATTTTCAAAAGAGGTCAATCTGCACAAACTGTTCATATGATGACTAAATCCAAAATTTGTTATGATCATTCCACGAAACAAGCTATCGGTTTTGAAAAACCTTTCTATCTAAAGAAAGCTCGGGAGTCAAAGCCAAAAGCTGTTATGACGGGAATGTCATTCTTAAAATGGATACTATTGTGATTCCTGATTCTGATGAGACATTAATGCTTTGTGAAGAGAGTCGTTCAAAAATGCTTTTGAAAGAACAAGATCCAATGGTTGTAATAATATAGAATTCGTGGAACTCACTAAACCCTTAATTATGCTATTCTTAATAACGATTACTACAAACGATTTGTTCGACAATCTGATTTATATAGTGAACATGCCTATTGGAAAGCGACTTCGGTCCCAGCTTTAGACCCATCTCCATTCCTTCCACAACCGTCATAGTTGAGGTTCCAAAAGAAACTTCCTAAAGTAAGTATGGTGAATACTAGCTTGAAGGAGCTCTTAAACGCTATTCTTTACTGGCTGCTTTGATCAGGTTGTCAAAGAAAGAACCACTGCCACAGCTATCACTGAGGGCACGTGGGGGTTTGAACATACAAAGGCTTGTTTTTGAGATGAAATCATTCCGTTTATAAAAGAATTAAAAGATATCTTCAATAACTTCAACCAATACTTGGTTGAAGAACTTGCGATTGTCCAAAAATAAGTCTTTTATCAAATGGAAACAGGCCTGACATCGAACACATCACTTGGAGTCCAGAACTTGCAAAGTTAAAATGACTCAAGTTTTGGATCGTGAAAATGAAGACTCTTGGGCACAGCATTGATAATGATATTGTAAAAACTGTTGTGAATTTGTCTCTGAATGAAGGATGTGCAACTGTGAATGAATGTCAAAGGTGTCTCGAACTCAAGACTGAGCTTCTCAATAAAAAGGATTTTGTTGATAAAGAAACTTACGATAAACTTTGGTAAAGAGTTCTCGACTCTTGAAAAACATTGCATTACTTTGGAAACTTGATTCTCAAATTAATAGGATAATTTTCAACTAGAACAACAGTGTTTTTTAAACAAAATGCTCCAAGTCTTACTTAGTTGTCTTGATATTAATTGAATTGAGGAGCTCAGTCCTCAAGCAAAAAGACACAGTCATTCATTGTCAGTTTGAAAGGAGACAATTTAAGTTTATATGGAATGTAGGATGATAGAAAAGTAATAAAATGGACATGGATGAAATTGAGACTCTTAAAATTGGAATGAAACATAGTGTGACAAAACTTTTACTTGGAGCATTGAGCATTTGAAACAGACTTTAATAATCAAACTTTATGATCGATTAAAAAATTAACCGTTGTTCAATCAAAGAACAATGTGATGCCTGTTTAATCAAACCCAAGTCATATAATGTCTAGGGAAATTTCTGATTTAAAAGGCAAAACTTCAGGAACAAGGTTTGGTCATTGAGCCCCTAAAAAATGAGTTAAGAAACTTAAAGGAAAACTAAATAAGGTTAGATAAGGAGGCTATGAGACCCACTATGTTGATACAAAAGTTGTCTGAAGGATAATATGGGTGGACAATCACCACCCAAGATGTATTGAATAAAAAGGACGCTCACTCCTCGTTATTAAGCATTACTCAGGAAAGAAGCTTGGTCATTAGGGATATCTATTTCGAAAACATGTAAATGGATTATCTCAGATTCACTTTTAGCGTCTGCCTTTAGGTTTTATACCAAAGTTCATTCAGGATTTCTTTCTCCACATAAAAAAACATTAAAAAACACTAAAAAAAAAAAAGTTAGATCTTGCCCTAGTATCAACAATTTTGGTCCTAATTTGCTTGAGGTCACCCGAGGCGAGGAAAAAGGACAAGAAAGTTAGGTTTGTCGAATCACTCACATCCACAGAAAACACAAAAATAGACTCGACTTCAAACGTAGTTTCTAACAAGCATGTGTTGTTGCATTCTACAGGAGTAAGACTTTCTACTAGTGCTAGCGGATCACAGCCTTCAGGCAATACCAGGAATGATAAGATTCTGCAAACACCAAGTAGTAATTCGAAGAATAAAGTAGAAGCTCACCCTAGGAACGTTAAATCTAGTTTGAATAAAAGGAATGGCACTGTTAAAGTTAATGGATCTGCGTATTGTGCAGATTCCAAAAAAACAAGTTAATTTTGATAATGTTTGTGGTTAACAGTGATGATTGCCATGTCTTCTGATATTTATGTGTTCTAACTTCTGATGAATTGATGTGAAATTTTGTGCAAATTTAAAGTCAAGAAAATATAAGAAAGAGGAATTTGGAAAACAACAGGAAAAGTGTTCATAAGATGGGATATATTGGAGACTCTATCCGGTCATCATGAGACTTCACTATTATTGGAAATGCGTGCCATTTAACTACGGATTACCTAATACTAATGAAGTGCCCTTCTAGGAAACCAATTGTATTCTAGACTCTGAGTCCCCATACCTTGTGGTTAATTGGTATACTAAAGGAAAAATAGGAAGAATAAGATTACCTGAGTCGATTAGCAAAATTAAGGTATAAAACCAAAGTATGCTAACAAACAGGAACCCAGTAAATCCTGGGGATCCACAAAAACAAATATTCATTCTACTTCTCTTATGAATGCAAGTTGTCCAAATCAGTCCTGTCCTTGGTATTTGGACTCGCGTTGCCTCGAAGCACATGAACGGTGATCGCTCTCAGATCACCAATTTAATTCAGTATTTTTTCTTGGGTACAGTTTAAATTCAGAAATATGATCAAGTTGCAATGATAATGGTTATGGAGACTATCATGTAGGGAATGTTACTTTTTCAAGGGTTTATTACGCTTGAAGGACTTGGGACATAAATCTATTTTTGTGGAGATTTTAATTATAGTGATTCCATCTTGAAGTAGTGGTCCCTGTTCTCGTCAATCACACCATGCTTTTTCGTAATCTGAATGGTGTTCGTATTTATTGACGGGATCTCTGATGTGGGATAATCATTTATACACTCCTCACTTGGGAATATGATGGTATCATCTCTATTTGTATTTGTCATAGGCAGCTAAAACAAGTCTGGTTATGGCATCTCGTCTATCTCATTAAACTTTGGTGCTATTAATCATCTTGCAAGACATGGACTTATCGAGGTCCTCCCTAAGCTCAAGTTTGAAATGGTTCACTTATGTTTACATGTTGCATTAGGCAAAAAGTTACAAAGAAACCCATAAACCCAAATCTTGATGACACCAATTAGAAAAACTCTATATGTTGCATATGGGATCTTTTGTGGGCTAATTAGTGGACGATGGTGTCATGGAAAGAAGTACATCTGGTTTATTGGTCGACGACACTCTCGATTTAACATGGGTAAAAGTTTTTCGGATCAAAAGATGAGCGCTAAAGTTTTTATTATCAACTTTTTGAAGATGATCCAAGTACGGCTTAAGGAAACCGTTCGTCGCATCAGAATAGATAATGGAACTGAGTTTGTTAATCAGACATTGCGTGAATATTATGAGAAGGTTGGCATTTCTCATGAAACATCAGTGGCATGCTCTCCACAGTAAAAGGTTGTTGTTGAAAGATGAAAATCGTTCACGCTAATTGAAGCAGACCGCACTATGTTAACTTTATGCAAAAGCTCTTTTATTTCTAGGGGCCGAAAGCGTGTGGGTTTGCCTTAGCCTGTTTATAACCTAATGGTTCCATGATACGTCGTATTCCGGTAAATACACATACGTGCTTTTACACGACAAACCTCCTGATCTATCGTATCTACATGTGTTTGGTGCACTCTGCTACCCAACAAATGATAGCAAGAATTTGGCAAGTTACAACTGAAGGCTGACATTGGTATTTTCATTGGATATGCACCCACGAAGAAAGCATTCCGGATTTACAACAGACGTACCAGATGAATAATTGAAATAATTCATGTTGAATTTGATGAGCTGACCGCAATGGCTTCTGAACACAGCAGTTCAGGACCCGCACTTCATGAAATGACTCATTGAACAATCAGTTCTGGACTAAGTGACAAACCCTCTTTTTCAACACAATTTGTAATACTTCGTGATATGACTGGGATTTGTTGTTTCACCAATGTTTGATCGAGTCACTTAATCTCCCACCCTATTGTTGATTTACAAGGAACCAGAAGTATTGATCTTTTCCTGAAGTAGTTGCAATGAACGTTGCTTATAACAACTGGCTTACCTTCCTCAATTACTGTTGATCAAGAATGCACCAACACTAAGTAACTCTCATACAACACCAGAAGAAACTCAAACTCCTATTATTTTCTCATGATGTTGAATGAAGACAATCATGATATTGATGTTGCAAATATGGGGAATGATCGTACTTTGTATTCCAATAACAAAAGTTACCTTCAGGATCTATCCTTCATCATCGGATGATATTCATACAATCTGTGCCTCGTCACCCAAGTAAGTTTACATGAACACAATAGCCAAAATGGACTAAGGATCAGCCCACTTAGAATATAATCGGTGCTCTCGTCAGGTACCAGTTTCCACACGACTCAACTCCATTGAACAAGCCTTATTCTCGCTACTAGATGCCTTTATCACATCAGTCGAACCTAAGAACTACAGACGATTAACTCAAGCTCTGTTGGATTGAAGCTATGCAAGAGGAATTCCATGAATTTGAACGTCTAGAAATTGGGGAAACTTGTTCCTAACTCTCTGACAAAGCATTTGTTAATCTCTCTTAAGTTGATCTATCAAGGGGGTTTTTTTAAGCTTGATGAGTTAGGAAGGTATTATTAAAAAATAAGGTCGGTTGGTCGCTCGTGGTTAGCGCCAAGAAGAGGAATTCAATTTTGAAGAGTCATTCGCTCCGGTTGCAAGATTAGAGGCTATCCAAATTTTTCATAGCGGTTTGACTGCCTCATTTGAACTATGGTCATCTATCAAATGGATGTGATGACTGCGTTTTCTGAATGGTAATCTGCGAGAAGAGGTTTTATGTCAGCCATCCGGACGGTTTTGTGGAATCCGGACAAAACCTAACTACGTCTACAAGCTTAGAAAGCTCTTTATGGGTTGAACAAGCTCCACTGTTGCGTGGATGGTATGATATGGTTGTCTTCATTCCTGATATCCAATGATCTTTCAAAAGGGCTTAGTGGATCCTACTCTGTTCATCCTAGAGAAGGCAAAGAACTTCTACTGGGTACAAATCTATGTCGATGATTATTACTATGCTGGCAATCTACTCCTGGAACTTGTGATTTATTAGCTATAAAAATAATGTGTTCAAAATTCACGATGTCCGATGTTGGGTTGTAAAAATCTACATTTTTCTCTAGATAGGACTACAGATTTCTTAAAAATCCCAGAGGCATCTTAATAAACCAATCTACAATTATGCTCTTGAATCACCTAAAGAAATATGGTTTGCATCTTGTGACACCCCAGTGGATACTCCCATGGTGGGAGGTCTAAACTGATGAGGATAAAGAAGGGAACGCTTTGTAGTAGATCATCCACCATATCGTGGTATGATTTGGCACCCTACTTTCTCTTACAGCCAGTTGACCTGGCCTAACAATTTGCTATATGCATTGGGTGCCCGGTATCAGGCCTCGGCATACCAAAAAGCACTTTAAATGCGGTAAAATAGGATCTTTCGGTATCTAAAAGGAACCGTACATCGGGGTCTTTGGTATCCGTAGGTTTTCTTCTTTGCACTAGAACACAACATTTGCAGATGAGGCTCATGCTGTGGTTGTCAAGATCACGCTGGAGTAGCACATCTGGTAGTATACAACTTTTGGGAGATGCTTGTAAGCTGATCGTCTAAAAGGCAGAAAAGTGATGCTATCATCTAGTAAGGATAGCTGAATATATTGCTTTGTCGGCTGTTGCTACATCTAGTCCTTTGGATGAGATACAACACTTCCGACGTATGGCTTTGGATTTATTAAAATCAATGTTCTGTGATAACAAAAGCGACTATTGCCTTATGCATTTGCCAACAACGTCTCAAACATTCCAGATCCAAGCATTATAGACATCAGGTTTCTTGTCATCAGGAGCATGTTGAAAAATGGGGGTGATCGAATCTTACTTTGCAATACGGAGTTATCAATTGGCGGACATCTTCACTAAAGGCACTTGGCAGAGAAGAAGATTGAATTTCTAATAAACAAGCTGGGGTAATGCGAAGTTTTTACGCGGAGACTCTGAAAAAGGTTGGCAGCATGACGGTTGACGAATAGTGGTAGGTACTATTTGGAATATGCTTTGTATCATATGTATATAAGATAACTTAGAATAAAAAATAAAAAAAAAAAAAAATACAACACAAACAAAATATACAAAAAAAACATAAAAATATTTCTTTCTATATAAACTTTTCAAAAAAAAAACTAAAAAAAAAAAACAAAAAAAAAAAACAAAAAAAAAAACAAAAAAAAAAATTGAAAAATGAGGAAAAAATACAAAAAAGACGTTTTCAAATGGCATGTCTCTGAAATCGATAAACATTTACGGTCTTAGAAATGTCATTCAAACAATGATAAAGCTAAGAAATGAAGTTCGATAGCAGAATTTCAAATGTTTTTCAAAAACATGCCAAATGGCTTTGCTATTAATTTCAGATAGCAACCCAATCATCATCTTAAGGCAAGTATTTCAAAAGAAATCTTGTCCTCTACATCGGGAATTTATTCTTGCGGCATGGATCTACTATTAGACCATGCAAAGGCTTGTGATTACTTTGCTTCACAACGTGCTTCCTATATCCATAGGTTGTAGTTTTTCAGTGCATCTATGTGAAATAAATAAGGAGAAATCTTATTATCTTGGTGTTGTTGTTTTGTCACATAGAACATAGAAATCATTCCATCATCTAAAAAATAATTTTCAAGATACATTTTGACTTCTCAATAATGTCTAACTCTTTAAATAGGAAAAACGGGGCGTCATTGTTTGTGGGGAGGAGCAGGAAGAATGTCAAATTTCTTTGTCATGATAAATGAGCTGTTAAAAGGGAAAAATATTTTTTTAAACAATAACGTAATATCTCTTGATAGAAAGTTAATTAAGTTTAGCTTGCTTGTGCCTTATGTGTTACTTGTTTATGCCTTTTAGGGTATAGTTTGCTAATTTAAGTCTATAGGTGTGCGAGTATAAAACTTTAGGGACCAAAAGTGTTATTAGTTTAACTTGATTTCACCTTATAAAACTTAAATGCAAAACTTATATGTCATCTAAACAAGAGGGGCCAAATGTGTTAATGTCGAAATGATGATAAATGACATCCCACCCCTCACCCCGTTTGGTTTCACTGTTCCCCACACACACAAACACACTCAAACACACACACGCACACCCTCCTGATCGCATCACTCCAAACAAGCATAGTCACTCATTTTCATTTCTAAGGTATAACTTAAATCTTGATCTTCATCACCTAATCGACTCGAATCCCAAAGGAATTGATCGTTTTCACCACTCTTGATCGCAGTTGCCCTAATTCTAAAATTAGGGTTCCTAAAATCAAAAAGTGGTTAAAACTTTAAATTGATTGAGGGCTTTTGTAGTGTTATGAGTAATATATGTATAGGTTAATCAAGTTTTATCATTCGTTGTGATTTGAACATGTTCTTGACTGTTTTGTGCTCAAAAATATAGAAATATGCAAAATGATGTATAAATGTTATGTGTTTTGTGTGGGATTGTTGTAACATGGCTTCTTGGATATGCTAGAGTAGTGTTAAGGTAGAATCGATCTAGTAAAACCTTAAGAAACCGAACGATCAAAATATGTGTGAATCGAACGAGCATGAAAACGTATGGACCCGCGACGTAGTGAGGAAAGAGAGAGCGTGAGGAACCGATTGAGTGTAATTAAGAGTAGAGGCCGATAGCGAGTGCCAATTTTAGTGTGGAACCGATCAGCGATATTAATGTGGACCGAACGAGTGTCAGTATAGAGTAAACCGATCGAGTGATTTGTAATACGAACTGAACGAGTGAATGACTATGAGGACCGAACGAATGAATATCTATGTGAATCGAACGAGCATGAAAACGTATGGACCGATTGAGTGATTTGAAATATGAATCGATTGAGTAATTAAGTGTAGACCGAACGAGTGCCAATTTAATGTGAACCGATCGAGTGATATAAAGTGATGACGGAACGAGTGTCAGTGTAGAGTGAACCGAACGAGTGTTTTGTAATAGGGACCGAACGAGTAATCCAACTCATGGACCGAACGAGTATACATTATCATGGACCGATCGAGTGTAATATGAATGGAAACAGATCTAGTGCATACTTTTGTGCATCAAACCAATAAGTTTATAGTGTGTTCCAATTGAGTGCTAATGTGTTAGAAGCATAACCAATTTTTTGACATAACACACTTAAGATCAGATTTTTTTCCAACTAAGGTTAAATTAAACAAGTCTCTTAGTTTAAAATAGACA
>BQNB010049978.1:0-41754 GCA_026074375.1 Tanacetum coccineum
AAAACCAAACCATCGGTTTTTCAATCGGTTTCGGTTTTTTAGGTTTCGGTTCTTCGGTTTTTTTGGGTTTAGGTTCGGATTTTCGGTTTCCTGCACACCCCTACTTTAAGGGCTGTTTGGTTGGCCGTTATTTACTGATTTTTTGTGGGTTTTGAATTTTATGAACTTTTTGGTTAAAAAAAAATAAAAGAACCAAGCTTAGTTGGACAGTAAGGGTGTCCTTGGGGAGGTTGTTACCACATGCGAGAGGTCTCAGGTTCGAGTCTCTCCGTGGAGGTTTTCCTTCAAGGTGGGAATCTGTGCGGTTCTGCCCCATAGATGCGTCGATTCGAGGCTGGAAGGGACTACCTTCTGGGTATGTATTATGGAATCGAATCACTATTTATTTTTCGAAGCTGGCAGAGACTATCTTCTAGGTAAGTACTGTGGAATCGAATAAATAACTTAGTAACTGTACTAACTCGCCGTTAAAAAAAACCAATGGCAAAAATACCTATGGTACTGATGCAGTTTTGTGTGCACCAAACTCCGCATACATACTTTACATATTTTGTTTATTAGTTGTTCTATTGAATGGTGTAAATCAACTAATTTTGCAATCAAACACGCCAATAATATATGTTCTAACATGTAATATTCAGATCGACAAAAGGCCGAGGTTGTTGATATAATGCGTCATATAAAAGCATGGTGCAAAATTAAAGAGACCGCCGTGATAAATAATTTTGGAACGAATTAATTTTCGTCGCGTTCTCGTTTATCTTCGTCGTTCTTTGTCCACATCTATCGTATCGCCGACATCGGTTTTTTGTCGGTCTGAAAATGAAATAGTCCAAAATGTACGTGTCGTGCTTACGTAATGAGAATATATCTTTTTTCATAAATCTATTTGTTACTTTAACGTTCAATTTTACAGGTCACTCTCGTGGAGTCTGGTAGATTGTGCGCGTCGTGTTGTTGAAACCACGATATGAAAGATTGTTTACTTAGAGCTTCTACTTAATGAGGGAAACTGTAGTCAGCAACCTCCTTTTATAACTCTTGGTTCATCTTTCACGTGGGATTAGCTGTCCCTATTAAGTGACAGCCTCTAGTGGGCAACCCGTTCGACGATCTTACTTAGTAAGGACACTTGTGCCCATGTCAATGATAAACCTGGAGTTATTGAAAATATAAGTTCTGACAACTTCTGTTCAAGCACCACGCAAGGTCCGATGTGTCTATTAACTCATGACGCGGGGCTAAAACTTCGTTCCACGTTGTTAGTTAATGTTATGCATCTGATCTTGTAGGGTCCTTCTAATAGTGGTTATCCGACATATGATAAAGCTTAACGACGTGGCAGTGACAGTAACAGGCATAAACGGGTTTACGTTTTGTACGTTGCCTTCGTATTAATATTCAATTTTCATTCCATTCAAATGCACCTACTTAAACATGCACCGGAAATGGACAGAGCAGGTCGTGTCACTGAATAGTCTCACCATCCCCTTTTTCATTTCCCGTCCTACTTCAAGTAAGTACGTTGAATTACTGAAAATGAACATACCAATTCTTCGTATCAAACTGAAATGCGTTTATCACTGTTACCACTACTGCTACACCATACTGTTTGTTTGATATTAATACACACCAACAAAAATAAAACAATCTCGCAATCTTCTATTCCATTTTGTTTATTTGATCGACGCTTTTATATATACGATGTAATATGAAACAAAGTTAATTCCAATTCGAAACAATGCCCCAAAAAATAATTACGACAATAACAAATGCGCATAGATTACATTATTTCTCATACAAACTATAAACTCACACGCCTCGCCATTATTTATTCCATTATGTTTATTTCATTGACGTTGCCAAACATATATATAACAGTCAAATACCTTTAACAAAAATACATACAAATATATACACGCAACAAAGTTAAGTACATTTCCGAAAACAACATACGAAAAGAAGAAAAAAAACCTTGTCGCGAAACGCGAAGACCATACCACTCGTTTTTGTCAACTGCAAGATGAGAAGGAAATATGGGCCTCGTAGTTACAAAATTCAGCCCAAATGTCTCACAAAGAAAACCAAGCCATTAACGGGGTCAATAGATCGGATATCCATTCATTAAAGCAGGGTCTAGAAAAAAAAAATACATTTATCCGTTTCAAAACTAGTGTCGCTTTTTAATTTACGGATTCATTTAAAATGTATCCATTTATAAGTTATAACGAGTTGGTAAATGATCTGCGCGTTGGGGCGGGGGTTAACATGTTACTGCAACGTATAGGTAAAACGTAGATAGCATGAAGTACATAAGATACAATAAGCGGACACACATACAAATTTGATAGGTAAGTTGCAAAGAGAGTAGCATCGGGACACTTTTATTTTCAAATTAAAAAAGATTATATACATTGTAAAAGTTGCAGACCATATAACATGAGACATAACTATTTTCACTTGATTCTCAAATTTCCCTTTGGAGACGACTTTCGAAGCCTTTTCACCATGGTTAGATACAATGTTAACCTGATGTTGCATTTTTAAGTTGCTCAAAAGGGAAATTTTTAAGTGCAGTCAAGTTACCAGCTTGCTCATCATTACCTATGGTAAACCAAAAATAAAAAAACAGGGAACCAAACACATCTTATTTCATTCATACAGTGTAATATAAGTTCCCAACCTAATAACGTACGTAGTAACTAAAAGATAAGCATTGAATGACATTACCAGCAAACTCATGTTCCTATGGTCAGATTATGGGTCAAGGTTTATCCTCGTCGATTGTAGAACCTTTGCATAATTAGAATCAACACTAGGTATTAATAAATTGCTAACCAACTGGGCTAGCTCAGTTGGCAACAAAGATTCATTAGGGGCTTGGGGAGGGGATGTTTGGCTAGGGGGGTCTCAAGTTCGAGTCCCACCTGGGACTTTTACCCCTTCAGGCGGAATAGGAGGAAGTACAGGCGGGTTCAGGGTACAGCATACTGCCCAATTGAATGTCACTGTTGGACCTGAACCACTAACAACTAACAAGCCGTTTTAAAAAAAGGTATTAATAAATTGCTACTCTTATTATAATGCTCAAATTTAACATTTACTAATTAGATGGTAGGCTATGGTATAACTTGCAAAGAAGTCAGCGCTGCAACTTACCTAGATGGCCTGCAAGTAGTTGAAAAACACAACATGTGTATCCGATAATAGTTAAGAAAAGGTTGCAAGTAGTTGCAAGAAATTTGTTCCCGTTGCATTAAGCAGGTATTTAGACCACGAAGCTGTTAATTAGATTTAGAATTCCTAAAAAAATATGTTCGTCCCTCTTATTTACATAATGATATCGCACTTCCAACATATGTTTTGATAAATTGAATAATTTTCCTTTTACATTTAGTATGACTCATACAAAATAACCAAATTGTTTTGAACAAATCAATGCATAAACAACAAACATATTAGCTTTCTACTATTCAATAGGAGTGATGTGTCTTTCATTTGAAAGAGAAAGAAAAGAAATAACCTTTGGAGGGTGGACTTCGTAAACCAACGGAATAGCCACCTTATGCAATCTGATCTTGAGCTGCCTTCAAATGTGCGATAAAAGGGAGCTGAGCAAACCGGAAGCGGTTTTTTTCTTTCGAATAATTGCTTATGTATAAATCACAGCAGCCGGATCAACCACGTCCACAGGAGCCACATGAGAAGACGCTCGAATCTAATCGTAAAAATGCGAAATAATATGAGTATATACAGTAATAGTTAATGGGCCATATGGACCATTCTGGACATATACCATGAATGTTCAACTTGAGTTGTAAAAGACATAATGATAAGTAACATAGCCAAATCCACAAAGTTCAGTTCACTCTTCTCATTTTGTTAGCAATACTAATAGAGATAATTTAGAAGTTTTATTAAAAGTAGATTTTCAAGCTGCTTGATATGGCTGGCCATTTGACCCGTTTCTTTTTATTTTACCCCTTTCCACGTTATACATAAAACAACCTGCATTAACCCGTTAATATATGGGTCGAACTTATTTAGTTGTTTGAGATGACGATGATACACATAACATCTAATTTTAACGTAGAGTTATTCCAAAGCATATGAATACCTGACAAATGAAAGCATGCTCTTTTGACACATTAAGAACTTCAAGAGCCTTTAGGTAAGGATCAGGTGCTGGTTTAGGATGCTCACATTCACCACCGGTGATAACCAAATGGAAGAAATCAGTAAGACCAAGAGTTAATATCATTAGTTTAGCGTTTGGCCTATGTGCATTAGTAACAACAACACGTTTCAGCACATGATCGTCAACCCATTTTGTTAATTTGTATAGACCCTTTTTATGCTCCACCTTTTCCTTCACTAATCTGTATACAAAATAAAGATAACACACCAAATCAAAATAAAGGAATAAACGAACTAAACAGTAAATAATCAACTTAGTCTGAGTTCAAGTATCTACATTCAAATGATGTATTAAACTTTGAACTAAAAGGTTGGAAATTCTTTTTTCTTATTTACTGACCATATTAACCATAACTTTCAATTTTAACCATATATGCCTTTGTTGATAACTACTCCATTTTAACCATATAAACTCTACTAAGAGTTTAAAACATGTTGATATCTATAACTTTCAATTTTGAATGCGGTGGCAACATTTTATAGTCAAGAAATGCTAGACTCACATCATTTTTACAAACAAACATTCTCCCGCGTGTGTAAAGGGAAGGGTGCCATTGCGACCCAACCTGGTTGTGTGGGCTCGCTACGCCTTCTGGGCTAGGGGCCATGTAGCCACAAATTGCCGTTCAAAAACAAAAGAGTTTAAAAACCTGTTGAATGTGGGGGTGAATAATCAGGTCCAGCACTATTTTTTTCTCCAAATTGGTAATACCCATTTTCATCCATATAAATTTGTCTAAAATGTAGGGGTGTGCACGGTTGAGTTTGGGTTGGTTTTTGGCTAAAATCGAAACCAAACCGAAATATTTGGTTTTTATAAAATCATAAATCGAAACCGCTTGGTTTTTGGCTGTTCGTTTTTTTCGGTTCGATTTCTCGGTTTTTTCGGTTTCAAATCGTTTATATTTGGTTGTGTGCTATTTATATTATATAAACTTGTGTTTTAATTCGTAGAAAATGGTTATGTTTTTTTACTTTTTTTTTTTGATATAGAGGGCTAATAAATGTTTACCTAAATTTTCTAAAATTTAACTTATAAATAACATACACAAATGCAATGTGGAAAATACACATAAAATATCTATCATTGTCATATATGTAAAATACACACGTAATAACAGACATCATATATAAAACATTTATATCTACACATATATCTCACATCACACACACACACACAACACCACAACACACACACAATAATATATATATATTTTTATATATATATATATTATTATATATAATATTATATATATATATATAAATATATATATTATTTATATTGTAGGGTTCCATGTGAGAAGTAAATTCAAAATAAGATAGTGGCTTGGAAGTGATAAAATCCATATTTGAGATGCATACGACTTGCATTAGATGCATTTCTAACTTCTTTTGATTGCACCTTTTTGGTTTTTGAAGTTTTGAACGTTACTTGATGTGTGATGATGCAAATTGTTTTTGATGATTTTCGGCAACATTGGCGAGGAACAAAAAAAATATAAATGCATCTTAATATACTGTATATGCATCTAATTAAAAGTAGATAACACAATATGATGCGTTATAATGCATCTAAGATTATAGAGATTCATCTAATTTAGTCTTGGTTGCATTCGGAATATGCGTTATAGTTACGTTTATCCTTCTTATTTTAAAGAAAACTATTATTTGATCTAATCTTTATATATATATATATATATATATATATATATATATATATTATATATATTTATATTATATATATATATATTATATATTCTATTTATACACGTATATATTTTATGTCACTCACAAAATAAATATGAATTTAAAAATTGGATTTATTTATATTATATTAATTATATATTATTACAAAAATGGTTCGGTTCGGCTTTTGGACGAAAACCGAAACCGAACAGAAATTTTTCAGTTTTTAAAAAAGTAAAAACCGAACCATTGGTTTCTAGTTTCGGTCGGTTATTTCTGTTCGGTTTTTTTGGTTTTCGGTTTGGTTTCGGTTTTTTCAGTTTTTTCTGCTACCCTACTAAAAATGGGAACTATAGGTTATGATAAAGACTAATTGGTTCATTTCAGGAGTTTTTTTTGTTTCTATCACCACCTCACAAACCGTTAACTAATTATGAAACCTACAAAAAAACTATCCTAACTATTATATAATTCTTCTATGTTATTTATTTAAATAAGGTAACTGCAATGGCATTAATGCCTTGAAACACATTATTATCAATCAATCTCTTTTCTCCCCATCTGTTGCCACTGCTAATGAAGGTGCACCGACGTCAGTGCCAATTAGATTCAAGATTCCTAAAATCGAAAGGAAAAAAACAAAAAATATAAGAACACTTAAAATCGGAAATTTATCATAAAGCCATCCAAAAACACCAATATCATTAAAAGCCAAAACCCTAAATAAAAAAAAACTGAAACAAAGGCTTAGATTTTGCAAATCACAATATACAATAAATTAAACAGTTATTCAAAATTATAAAGAAATACAACATGAATTAATTCAAAACTAAAAAGAAATAGAGCATAAATAATAATTAAATACCTTCTGGATTGAAGGGAAAAACCGTTCTTGGGTTTTGTGTGGTGTTTTTTTTGTTTCGTGTATGTGTCGACCTTGATTTGTGGTGGGAGGTGAAGCTGCTGATAAAGAAGCGGGTGGATTTTGGTCAGGAACTATCGAGAATAAGGGAGGAGTAGATGTATAAGAATAAATGAGTTATCGCTCCGTATAAAAAAACAGACTCAATATGGAATGGGCCAAGCAAAACAGGCTCATGGAAGCCCAACACTAAAATGACATAAAATATTGTCGTATTTTGAAACCATGTTTAGTATATATGTTTAATTAGTTTTTTGTTTTTGTTTTAAGTAAATATATTCTTTTTAAAAAGTAAGTTTAACATTTCAGTATTTATCTTTGCGTTCAAAAAAAAAGTACAAAACTAATTTTTTCTGGATTGTCTTATAAGTGGATCCGCGGACGGATCGTCTACAAGCGGATCCGCGGACGGATCGTTAAGTTCGGGGCCGAAGCCCATGCGAGATTGGGCTTTACCATGGCCTGTTATTGATAGGTTTAGCCAAGAAGCCCAAATGATAATGTGGCCCAAGCCCAGAGGCTTGGTATACCCATTATACGTCATCAACGTCTTTGTTATAAACAATTGATTATTGTACATACAAAGTGGCATAGGAATATAGAATGTGCGAACAAGAGGAAAAGAGCGACTTGCATTAAATTTGAATGGATTTGGAGATGTTTAAAACTGAAACAGGGATTCAACATTTTGTATGGAATTTTATTTCTACCACAACTCGACATAAGCAATGTCATCGATCATGTTATATTCAGCTTGATTCTCCACATGCCAGAAAGGCATCATCTCGTTATCAAATGGTAAACCTGGAAATGAGCAAGGCATTTCAGCCATTTCATGGCTAACCCAGTAGTCAAAATCTTGTATTTGTTTGTCCTCGTCAAAACCTAGTTGAGCCTCATAATCAGAAAGGAAATGAAAGGAGTCACCATTTTTTTCTTTGACAGGTAACACATCATTAGCCATTGTTTCCGTTGTTGACGTTTGATCCATGTTATCATCATCATCATCCATTCCTTGAAGTAACTCCATAAGTAGCCCTTCATCTAATTCCATGTTTTCTAGCAGGTCTTCAAAATCGTCCGTGAAAGGCACATTTGGCAAGTCACATACCATGTCTGGGGCCATGGATATACGTTGACTAGAAAAGAGTTTGAGATAATATTTTTAGCTCTCTGTAAGATGAAAACTCGGTTGAAAGGATGCCTAAAGACAATGAAGAATGGGCCTTAAGTAGATTGCGCAATTGCTGCAATTAATCAACTTGAAAGATATGTCTACCTAAATTTACTGCAATTTAATAAACACGTGACGACTCGTGAAGTTCAACCAAAACATGTATGCTAAGAAAGTTATTTGGATCTAGATTTCCATTTTTGTTAATACTCTTCCCAATAAGTGCCTGTAATTAATCAAACAATTTGGTGAAATATGGGTCTCCTATTCCAAATAAGATTGAGTGAGATATTGATTTCAATTCTTTGGTGACCACACCAAAAAGATGCTAAGAATCTCTGTTTCAATTTGGTAAATACAGCTAATTAGGATAGTGCACATGGCATTAAAGATATAAAGATTTTGAACTGCAGTTGTAG
Organism: Tanacetum coccineum; assembly: GCA_026074375.1. Classification (NCBI taxonomy): domain Eukaryota; kingdom Viridiplantae; phylum Streptophyta; class Magnoliopsida; order Asterales; family Asteraceae; genus Tanacetum; species Tanacetum coccineum. Next base: position 8,399 of record BQNB010049978.1, read on the forward strand.
AAGTATTAGTGTCGTATAAGTGTCTATCATCGCACATGAATGATTATCATTTTAAAGCATTTCATAGCATAAAAACGTGTTAGCAGAATTGGTAAGGCGTTGCGTCGTGGATGGGGTGGGCTAGTGGATACCATTTCCAGAATTAGGCAGGAGGGATGCTGTCATTATCATTGTAGTGATTTTACACAAAAGCGATTACAAAAGTTGGCATGTTCAATTCTTCACGTGGTGATGAAGTTGGCATCTGTACTATTGCTTAACATCACATGTTACATGTTACATAAATAACACATGATATTATCTTTAAATTATCAATTACTGGTTTAGAACCAGAATTTTTTAGAAACCAACGTAGTTAAACTCTAAAAATTGCATAAAAAAACACCCTACGTAATTAGCCACCAATTGTAGCAACATTTGGTAGAAGTACGTAACTCTTAACCGACCTTTAGATTTTTTTGGGTAAAAGGTTTTCCCGGTGAATTTTATTACTCCAAAAAACAGTTAAGCATAAAGGATGAGGGTAAGTCTCACATTTCCGCCCGTTACATAGACAAAACTACTTCCTTTAAGGAAGGTACACAAAGTGACTAGACTACAAAAGAAACAATAATAACTATTTCTTCTTACGACCTCGAACATTGATTTCCAAATTATCGCATATAGCTTGAATCTTTTCAGGAATATCTTGGCCTTCATACATGTCATCATCGTATGGGTCGAAGTCATAGTCTTTTTGGGTAAAGGGTTTCCCCAGTAAATTTTATTACTCCAAAAAACATTTAAGTACATAGGATGAGAGTGAATCCCACATCTTCCCCCGTTACATAGGCAAAACTACTTCCTTAAAGAAAGATACACAAAATAACTAAACTAAAAAGAAAAAAGAATCTATTTCTTCTTACGACCTCGAGCTCTGATGTCCAGATTATCACATATATTTTGAATCTTGTCAGGAATATCCTGACCTTCATACATATCATCATCGTATGGGTCTTCATCATAGTCACCATTCTCATAAGAATCCCTCCATTGTTCCAACAAACTTTTAGTGCCAAAACCAACCCTTTCTGAAGCCATAGAGCGAGCCATATCATTATCAACTGATTCAACCTCATCCTCACTATCATGATCATCCGGATACTCAATCTTTTTCAGAGGTTTACAAGCATCATCCACAAGAATAGCTTTCCCATCAATAATTAGCTTTTCAAGCTTCCTAATTTTATCAACAATAGGAGTAGTACTAGTACTATTAGTTTCAACATTCCAAAATGATGATCCACTAGAATTGGCCCCGTTACTAACCAAATTTAAAGTCCCCCCATTGGTACCCAACTCCCCATCATTATCTACCAAATTAAGCACATCAAAAGGATTTGAATTACTAACCTCTTTAGTAGGCTCCACACCTTTCTTCTTATTACCGCTAATGTTAGCAGTAGGCTTTTTAGAAACATGTCTCTTTTGTTGGTTTAAATCCTACTTTCAAACCAACTAGAACCCCTCAAGGAGTTTGACTAGGCTTCTTCAACTTTTTTGCCACACCCAAGCTTAAATTCTTGGGAAATTCCTCCTGGATATGACCAAAGACCTTACAACACACACACCTAGGGGATTTTCACTCATATTCAACACGAACAGTACACATATAATAACCCTCCCCAGTAATTTTAAGCATAGCCACTACAATGGTATCTTTCAGCTCCACATCAGCTCGAAGCTCAATAATTGCTCTAGCATAGCTTGACATGCCCCATGATTGCAAGCACATATCAGAAGTATAAGAGTCAAGCAGTAAAGGAGTACCAAGTTTCGTAGCAATGACACTTAAACCATCCCCTCTAAACGCCGTAACAGTGACACCATGAAGTTTAACTCAAACTGGAACATTCCCAACATTTTCTTTCAATAAATTCACATCCGGGTTCCACTTTTTAAGAATAAGTGGATGATTGCGAATAAACTATGGACCATTTTCTAGCATTGAATTCAAACCCAGTAGATGAGTTAAGCATTGATTTAACCAAACCAAATTTACCCCAAGCGTTCCTAATATAGTTTGCAATAACAGGGTAAGCCACTCACTTTCCTTAAAAGAAGCCATTAACAGTATTCACAAACCGTTCACTAATAGCTCTAATAGAATCCACCAGCATAACTACATCAACCCTGTTTCCTCCTGGTGTAAATAAAGTACGAAAATTCAAAGCCTTCCTACTCGGTTCACCAATAACATTAGCATACGAAGACTTACCAAGGGTATTACCAGTCGGATTAGTTCTTTGCGTAGGTAAGGGTGGATACGATCCCAAACCTATTTTCTCAACATTAGGCATACTTGCATCCACCACAAGAACTTTGCTTCTCCTTCGCCACAGGCTCGAGAATTACAGGTGGTAATACAACATTCTTTGCAGCAGAAGTATCAAGTGGAGAAGCATCATTCAGAATCCCATCTGATTCTGTAAACGAACCAGTACCTGAATCAGTATTCGTCATTTTCCTATGATTAGTGTTCCTCCCTCTCGAATCCAAAAAACTATTATTCATGTTTAAACCATGCAATTACAAACAACACCACATAGACCAGAACCCTAACCCCTCGAACCGACCAGTATAAGATCAACCGAAAGATAAACCTTAAAAGATGCATGATCACTATAACAAGATATGCAACAACGATTGATAGAAAACCCTAGACAGAAGGGAATCAATACTGTTAATACAAAGTAAACCGTAAAAACGTTTACCTTATATTTTACGATCTCACTTTGTTTTGTCAATAACAAAACATAAACGTATCAAACAACAAACTCTAAACATTTCTAAGCCAATAGTTTTCTAACACACCAAAACACTTTACAAAAACAACATTCTTCTCATTCACAAAATCTATCTTGCAATTTTCTAAAAATTATCTTAAACACTCTTTCCATAAACTTTACCCTAAACACAAAATATTTTTTTATATTTTTCCCACTCAAAAAAATCTGATCAAAAGATTCTCTCTATTATTATACTAGTTTAAATATTAAAAAGTCAAAACTTATTTTTGGGTACTGTTTGCCGGTGCTCTTAACTTTACATACCGGTGCCTTTGGTAAACAGCACCGGCAGTTCCGGCAAACAGTAAAATGATTATATTAGTTTAAAATTCAAAACGTATTTTTGAGTACTGTTTGCCGGTGCTCTTAACTTTACATACCGGTGCCTTTGGTAAACAGCACCGGCAGTTCCGGCAAACAGTAAAATGTTTGGCTATAAATACCAACTCATTTCTCTTGATTACATAGACTTCACAATACAATTCTCTTTCAAAAAAATCAGTTCTTATCTGATCTTCTATGTCTACCTCTCACTTGTTTTAAGGATATTATAACCTTTCTAACTCTTTTCCTTTATTAAATCACGTTGCCACTAATCTTCCCACTCTACTATAATCTCTTGTAGATTCTTAATGACATTGTCGCGACGACATCTAAAGGTCCTCTACGTACAAGCTCATCAAAATCTCTAGAAGCTTAGATCTATCTTCCATCTTGTGACAGACTTCTATGTCTCAAGTTCTTCTTTATCTTGTCTCTAACAAAATATCTTAGAAATGTCGAGATTTGGTTTGGTGACATTGATGTAAAAAAAACAATATATATGTGTATGTTTGGTACCTAGTAGAGGACAAGCATTGGTGATGTGACGAAGGGTTTAGGATTTGAATAAAGGGTGTTGTAATGTGGAAGTGGCGAATGGTGAATGGTTCTAATATGTGGAACCCGGTGTTCAACTTAGCATCGTGAAAATAATTAAGTAACGTTGTGTGGCTTCTCCGCCGGTTAAAGGAGTTTTGGTGATTAGTGTATTCGAACTCTCGAGTAGGTGACTCGGGGAGTGGAGTAGGGCAAGGAAGGAGTCCTTGTAGCCGAACCACTATAAATAACTGTCTCATATATCCTTTACATTGTTGCTTGCATCACTTCATTTTAAATATATTACATCACATCAAACAAAACTAAATACACTTGTGAAAATGAATAAGAGAAAATAAAAGTTAAAATTCTAATTCGAAAACTATTCAACCCCCCTTCTAGTTTTCACAATTGGTACCAGAGCAGGTTACCGAAGATTTCAAAATATACTGTATTTTTCAAATCTTCAAAATCCAAACTAATTTTTTTTAAATATATTGCATATGCACAAATATTTCTCTATACATATTTGTTGTTCTTCTAAAGCTTAGGTAAAATGGATCTAATGGAAGATATGTTGCTACTCTTATTCGTAACTGATCCAGGTCGCCGGAACCCCCGGTGCCATTGTCCAAGAGCACCGGCTCAGTTCTTTGATAGCAACGGCTGTCTGATGAGTATATTGGGCTTATGTTTTTGGGTCTTAATCAAACGGTTTTTAATTGTAAATTTGGGCTGAACCATATTAGATCTCAACCTTTTCTAAACTTATTTTTGCGTTTTATTTCAGCAATGCATCTAAAAAGGTACACAAAACTCTTCTTAAATCTTGTCTATGTGATTTTTGAGCATGTGATATATGTCCATTATGAAATGTGAATATATATATATAATAAATATGTATAGACATATATATTTTGCATTAAATAATATCTTTCCGGATATTGCTTCCTCTTGAATCATTGCCTCCTAATTCGTGCTCGATACTCTGTCACAAAATTCTTTTTGGTATAAAAACCACTTATTCAAAATTCAAAACTATCCTCACCTTTCCCCATAATCAAACGGCCACCTTCTCCAATTATAAAACTCCCCACTACTCTCCTCTTCCACTCAATCACCATTTCAAATTTCACTCACAACTTTTCATTTTCTCCTCCAAATCCCTAACCGGTGCGCACCATGGAAGCCGTAATGGAAATCCTTAGTCCCGTCTTGATCGTGATCATCATCTCACTCGCAATGCTCCTTTATCCCATGATCAAACTCCCAGACCGTGATGTGTTTTTCATTCTCGCGTTTTATATTACCATTGTATTTCCTATTTTATGTATCTCGTTGTACATCGAATCTTTATATATGGAATTTTAATTTCTATTAGTCATATTCTTTTTTTCTCTCTCTTTTTCGTTTAGAAATTATCGCCTCGTCGCGCTCAAGGATAATTTAAGTATTTACACATCTTAATTCACTTTCATATAAAAAAAGGGTAATAAATAAAAAGGGATCACAACATTTAAAATAAAAAAGGGGAAATTTTAATAATTTTTCTTTCTTTCAACTGTGTCCTCAGCCGGTGCCATTCAAAATTCAAGCCGGTGCCATTTTATGAACATCACCAGAAGAACCGGCCAACTGCAGAACAAAACGTCTTGTTCTTCCTTTCTATCTTCTCACTGTTTTAAAATTTTTGTACTCCCAAGAAACACCATTGACGATTTTCTGAAGTCATTCGACCAATCCTTCTCCCTTCTATCAAAGTGCTACTTTGTAAGTATTAATCAACACTTATTTTCTTACGATCTATATTAATCAATCAAGTTTATGATTCTTAATTTTTTTTAAACCCTAAAATGCAACAATCACTTAAACCAACTAATTAGATATGTAGAATAACTACAATTGATTTTTAACTCGGATCAAGACTAAGAAAACAATCCATGCACGTTTTTAATTCAAACTAAGTCGGATAGTTAATACCCGTAAAAACTTATAAATTTCTTAAATAAAAAATAACTAAAACCTATTATAATTTCTGTTTTCAATAGGTGCACCATGCCTAACGCTCATGATGTGGACCACCATGACACCGCCTCCTACATTCCTTTGTACCACCACACCGGTGGGTTCACCGATGATGAAAGGGACATCTACAAATTCCTTGTTTATCGTCTATTTCACGAGGGTCGAGTTGTGCTCCCCTACTTCCTCTAAGATGAACCTAATATTCACCCCACTTTTAGGGCCATAGGCTTTGATTGTCTACTTGACATTGACGAGCAAATTTGCCTCGTCTCCGTCCTTCAATTATATAAGAGCTTCCGTCTCATTTGAAACCTTAACGGAACCATTTGCGTGAGGTTTACTATTGACAATGTCGAAACCATTCTCACTCTTGAAAATTTTGCTCAAACCCTTAGAATCCCTTGTGGGGGTGTATGTCTATACTCTCACGAGTTGTCTATCTCGTCCCTTCAAAGAAGCCTTGATCCTCATCCCAATCTTTATCCCCATCCTACCGAAGAACCATCCTTGGTTCGCGACGCATTATTCAAAGAAAGACCCGAACCAATTCTCCCAAAAATCAAAGGTGACAATGAAACCCTCGAACCATTTCAAATGCTCAACACCGAGTTCAAGGACACCTTCAACAAATGGTACCTCATTCTTAATGAAAATGTCATTTGTCTCACCGGTCATAAAGATCATCTAAACGTGTCTCTTTGCTACATGCTTTATTGTCTCTCCATCGGCAAACGTTTCAACCTCGCATACTACATCGTCCACCGAATGATGATCGTGACTCAAAGTAGTCAAATGACTCTTCCATATGCCATGCTCCTCACTCGACTCTTCAAGCATGTTTAAATCAATCACCCACATCCTTTGCCAAATGAGTTTAATCTTGTGGGTCATGTGATGACTCCCCTTTTAAACAAAAGGAAAAACCGCATCAAGACTAAAGGTAAAAGACCACGTCTTCCAACTCCAACTCCTTCTAACTCTTTCGGTTCTTCCCAATCACCTCCTAATCAAGGAACTAGTACCAACCCAAGTGGTTATCCCATTGACAACTACACTCTTGACCTCATGGCCTATCTCAACCAACTTCCACCCATCCAATGAGGAGAGTCACTAGAATTCAAGCAAACCAAGGGGTTGTTCAAGTGTCTCTTCCATTTCCTTTGCAAGAAAAAGTAAGGAGTAATGTCCAGAAAAACACTTTATGTTTTGGTATGTTCCTAAAACTATTTCAAATCATGTATGGTTTGGTACAATGTCTTGCAAAACTGTGTTTGAATCATTTCCGTCCTCATTAGTATTGAGAGGACGTTTGGATACTTTCGTATGTAAATATCTTATGACTATCTTTGGATGTCCTTTACATCATTCTACCTCTATCATAGTTTCTACATATGTTTATATGTGCAAATGTGTTGTAAAATGGCGTGGGCAAAAATCCTAGCTTTCGTTTAAGGGGCGTTTGGATAGCTTTCACTTTTAGGTCTAGCAAAATAAGAATAGGCTTAACTCTCCCTAATCATGCTTAGAATTAAGAACATTAGCTTCCTACATATTCTCACTAATGTCTAGATTAAGAATACCAAAACTTGGCAAATTTTGTTCATCTTCTGCACTGGCCGGTGCTCTTTGCAGCAAGCCGGTGCTGTTTGGCCAAAGGCACCGGCCAGCCGGTTCTACAGTAGGCGTTTTGCCATTTTTGAGGTTCCAACTTATCAAACCAAAGCCATAAACATGCTCATTAGACTTGCCTCATTACTGCTAGGTAGTTGGTTTTGCCTTGTTTGACCTTAAAATGGGTTATAATGATTATGTTTAGTGAAAAAGTAGTGGTTTAAGCATTTATTGTTTTGCATGGATTTTGATTATAAATTAAGGGCTTGAGAAACATCTTCCTCACCTCTCACAACCTGCAAATCTTCTCTATACATCCCATTCTCTCATTTAAAGACAACAATGGCCCCAAGTGCTTGCTCCTCTACTCAAAATCCACCCAAAAAGGCTCGTGAAAACAATTAAGTAACGTTGTGTGGCTTCTCCACCGGTTAAAGAAGTTTTGGTGATTAGTGTATTCGAACTCTCGAGTAGGTGACTCGGGGAGTGGAGTAGGGCAAGGAAGGAGTCCTTGTAGCCGAACCACTATAAATAACTGTCTCATATATCCTTTACATTGTTGCTTGCATCACTTCATTTTAAATATATTACATCACATAAAACAAAACTAAATACACTTCTGAAAATGAATAAGAGAATAAAAGTTAAAATTCTAATTCGAAAACTATTCAACCCCCCCTTTAGTTTTCACAACTTTCTCAAACAAACTAAATTCATTTCATATAAATAAAAATGGAAAATATTGTTGTTGATTTTGTAGATGTTGTTGCCAAACATGCTTAATGATATTTCGTTAAAGCTTTGCGTGTGTTTGTTTATCACGGAGTTCTTTGGATTTCTTCCAGTGCACTGCGCATCGCTCGACCCATGTCCGTAATATATTTGGTCGCGGACAAATATAAATTTCACATTTTGGATATTGCATACTTTTGATCTTTTAAAATCATGTTATGCAATATAATGCACGTGTACATGACTCTACGTAGTTTGTTGACAGTCCAAGCACGCGCCAGTTGGCATATAATATGCTAACGTTCTTGAAGGACCCTAAATGCTCCTTCAATGTCTTTTTGAGCACCTTCTTGTCTTCGTTTAAAAACTGAATTTTTCTCTGAATTTGCAACCGACAATCATTTTACAAAAGATGACCACTGTGGGTAAATCCCGCCGGCCCAGATAATACCCTCATTGAAATGTAACTCCATTTACTTCAAACGGAGCCACGGGGGCGATGTCATCAAAAAGGCCGTCAAATAACGAAGAATGATTCAAAATAGTTATATTGTTATTCGCACCCGCTACGCCAAAAAATGCATGCCAAATCCACAAATCGTATGACGCAACGACTTCAAGCATTATATTTGGGTATTTTTTATCACCTCTCGCAAATTGCCCGTGCCATTTTTTCGGATAATTTCTCCATTCCCAATGCATACAATTAATGCTTCAAAGCATTCTCGGTAACCCATGAATATTGTTATGTGCGTTGTATAACTTGTGAATGTCATTAAAGTCAGGTTTTCTTAAATACTCGAGCATAAACAACTGGATAAGGCACATAGTAAAATTATCTAGACAATCGCGTGCGCCATGGTCACCCATTTAAATATTCATCTAATGCATCAGGTATTACGCCGTATGCCAATTGGCATATGGCGGATGCGCATTTCATAATAACACTAAAACTTGGTTGACCCGTAGCATCGGGTCGGACTCTAAAGAAATCAAAATGTGAAACACCCTTGACTCAAGTGAATTTTTTTTAAACGTGGAAAAGTCCCAATATTGACCCGTGACTCTTTAGTGAGCCCATTTTTTAAATTCTATAACGAAAGTTTTTCTATGTAAAAGAAGACTCAATTACCTTTCTAACGATATAAAGGAGGTCTTCTAACTCTTTGCGGTTCATCTTTTATGAAAGAAACAAAATAACAAAACCCGAAACCTTTTTGAAACCTTTGGCATACGGATGGCCACCTTTGGCCGGCGGCTGAGGCCTTGGCCGGCTGCTGGGAGCATTGGCCGGTGGCTGGGAGCCTCAGAGCACCCCACGGCCGGCGACTAAGGTTCACAGCCTTAGGCCGAGCCTAGTTTTATTCCATGTTTCCGCAAAACTTTATTTGGTTCTTACCCACTTTAACCCAAGTGATTTAACCCTTATTCTATTAAACAAACATATTTATAACCTGTAAATTACTTCTGGACATGACATTATAATAACCAAAGTATATACAAACTTAGGAGGGGTGAAAATAGGGGTGGCAATTCGGGTCGGGGTCGGGTTCGGGTTGGCGGGTTCAGGTTAACAGGTTGACGGGTCAGAAAACCTTAACCCGAACCTGACCCATTTAAATAATCGGGTCAACTATGTCAACCCTAACATGTTTAAACATAACCCTGACCCATTTAACCTGTATATATATACTTGTGTTGGCGGTTAATTAGGTTACACAGGTTGAATAGGTTAAAAGGGTTTCATTTAACCCGTTTTATATAAAAAAGTTGACACATAACACGAGTTAAACAGGTTAAATAGGTATGTGGGTGAACCCGTTTCGCCCATTTAACCCGTATAATAAAATATATATAATTTTTAATTTAAGGAAAAAATCTTAAATGGGTTGGCGGGTCGACCTGATTAATTTATTCCAAACCCGAACATAACCTGTTTAATAAACGGGTTAGATGGGTTGACCCAAAACCGACCCGAAATCTATTTAGACTCAACCCGAACCTGTTAATTTTCGTGTCGGTCTCACGTCGGGTTTCGTGTCGGGTCAGAAATTGCCACCCCTAGTTGAAAAGAATGAAATGGGGTTTAACCCAAATGCTCCATTTTGACCCGTAACTTACAAAATACAGTATCATTTATGAAATATAAACTGATATCATATAAACTCATAAGCCAAGCCCATATGCAACGAACAAAATTTTAAAAATATTTTTTCAAAACTTTTCAACAAATAGTTACATTTTCTAGTATTTTTGCATTTTTTACAAAATAAGCAAATCCAAGCACCATTTCCAGATAACTTATTTTTAAGCAGAAACATAAACAACCCAGACAGGCAGACACCCCCTTAGAATGTTAATAGATGCGTACCCTTATGGCCTTATGTCTTCATGTTTTTTAAGTGATGAAATGAACTTAGAACTCTTTGTTTTGTAAATATTAGAGTAAGAACTGATTGAAGACGACAAAATGGCAATGTCGTTGGAAGATCTTCTTGTGGACGAGGGTTTTAAGGGTAGGAAGTCAAAGACGATAACTAGAGCTTCCACTGGAATTCTGTCAAAAAGAATACCAATTTACCCAACCTGTGATGAAAACAAAGTGGGTGTAAGAAAGACTGAAAGGGCGTATTCTGATGCAAATCGGTATGATTTGAGTGCGGAGTCTCCAGTGAGTGATAGAGTTAAGGGTAGGCGATCGATTGATGTTGTCGGAAGGTTAAAGAATGATGCTAGGGAGAGGCATGTTAGAAGAAGCTCGGAAGATATGCAGAGTGTTAGATCCATGGAGTCGTCGAAACAATCTTCTATTGACGGGATAGTCCATCTAAATGGTTTCAGTGGAAATTATCAGAAAAGCGTGAAACAACTCGGTTCATCATCTAGCAGATCAAGTATTACACAGAATAAGGTGGACAAACAAGATAGCAGGGTTCGTGGGCCTGTTAGCGTCGATCAGTCAGGCTCTGAACTAGCTCTTGATAAACTTGCCATCAAAGCTATTATATCTATCTTGAGTGATCATACTAAACGTTTTATAAATGACCAAGGTGTCAGGACATTACTGCATGACAGCTGCCTTGACGTGCTCAATTTTACCGAGGGCAAAGTAATATCCAACCTGAAAGAAGCCATAAAAATAGTTGAAAGAGCTGCAGACGAGCACGCTGATGCAAAAGAGCTGAAAAAAGCTGCTTTGCAGCTTAGTGTGATCACGGGTTTAAGTGCTAATGATATGAAAGACGGGTTTACAAATGGAATATCCAATTCCGTTTTATCAGCATGTGGTCATCTTTACTTAAGTGTGATATATCATATACAAAAGAAGGAACGGGTAGCAGCCCGGCATCTTTTGCAAGTTTTTATTGATTCTCCATTCTCTGCGCGCACAAAGCTGGCTCCTGAACTTTGGGAGAATATTTTCAACCCTCATTTATTGCATTTGGACGAGTGGTATAATCGAGAAGTTGATTCCCTTGCAGATGATGCAGGCAACACGAGGAAGCTAAAGAAAGTTAAGAAATTATATGACGAGATTGTAGATGTTGGTACCTACGAATTTGCGTTGTATTACAAGAATTGGCTCACAGATGGTGTCGAAGCACCCACTATTCCGACCATCAATGCTCCTTTGGTTTCTTTAAAAGGAATCCAGCAAGGAGGTTCGTTTAGACAATCTTTAGGCTCATTTGGAGACTCTTTAAATTTCAGTACTCCAGTGAAAGCGTTTACGCCTCTGCATATAGTGAGCAAGAAGTTGAATGATTCTGGGCGCGGCGATTGTGAGCAAAGATCGGATGATAGTAGAACAAGCTTAGACGGGTCTCTGGTTGAAGATAAAATGACAGTGACACACTCGTTGGAAAATGAATATATAGATTTTCATATCACGCAATATGGTGAATCAGATCAGGTGAGAGTTAAACCCTTTTTATCTTACAATCATTACCGATTGCACATAAACTTAGGAAATGATGCATATTTTCTTTTGAATTAACTCGAATATATCAGGATGTGCTGGTAGCCCAAGAAGCGCGGGAATTGCATAGAGCAAATGCATTGGTCACGTTTAGAAATGCCATTCTGCGTCAAGATGGCCCGAAGAGCACCAACATGTTACAAGCACTTTCAGTTGGAAAAGTCAATGAACTTACTATCAAGATGCTAGCAAAATCTATTTTTAAACAGCAACGAGACGAGAGATCTGTTGCTTTTTTTGAAACCTACGATGCACATCCGGTAATTTATTAAAACCACAATCTTTATTAATAATTCCTAATCTTAAGCCTAACATTATGTTTATGTTCTTGGAAATGTAGCAAATTGAAGCGAGACCTATTGGTGGAGGGAAAGGACGATTTTCCTGTGATATCCCTCATGATTATGTATGCCCTCTAACTGGATTGCTTTTTAAAGATCCCGTGACTTTAGAGAACGGTCAAACTTATGAGCGAGTAGCTATTGCAGAATGGTTTAGTAAGGGCCACGAAACATGTCCTCTAACTGGAGATATTCTGCAACACCATAACGTGCCACACACCAACATTATTTTGAATCGGGTAATTGATGGATGGAAAACGGAGCACTGTAGGAATATATTAGCTTCTGCTTGCCAGTTGGCAGGAAGCCCGTGGGAACAAAAAGTAAAAGATGAAGAAGCTATTTTCATATTAGAGCAGCTACTTACTGTTTTTGGTGAAGAGGAAGATAAAAGAATCGGCAAACACCTACTTGCATTTGGTGGTTTACATTTTCTCATTAAAAGGTTTGAATATGGAGATTGGGATGAAAAGACTCGTGTGGCAGCGTTGTTGTTATGCTGTATTAGAGCTGACTCTAGTTGTCGAATAAATGTCACTAAAAGCATCGACAAACATTGTTTATTTGAGCTACTTCACTGCAAGGAGGCTAAGTTGATACCAAACGCCGTGCTACTGCTTTTTTGAGCTGGTTTGTCTTAACAGGTATGCCGGCCCTTTATTTTTTCTTTTCATACGCATATGACGCATATAGCATCATAAGGTAACTATCCAACTTACATGAAAATACGTTTAGGGGCACCGCTTATCAAAAAAGTAAACATGGTCAAAACTTACCAACATGTCAGCTCGACATCATCGTTTTATACTCGTTTCATATATTCTCTGGCCTAAAATATACGTCGCTGTTATCTGAATAAAAAAAATGATTTATATTAATTTTCATTTTCCAGGAGAAAAGATGTCCAATTTTTCTTAGACGGTGTACAGAAAGAAAGTATACTGAGCTCAATGCACATGTTAAAGGTTTATCTCGAGAGCTGTTCACCTGCACAAAGACCTTTGGTTGCTGTGCTCCTTTTACACTTGGATCTTATGGTAGATCAACAAAAATATACAATACTTATAGAGAACAAGCGGTTGATACGATCACTCTCGCTCTCGATTCAAGTCTTTTAGATGAAAAGGTTCGAATTAGTTGCTGTAGAGCACTTCTTATATTGGGAGGGCGTATTTCTTTTTCCGGGAAGGCAATGACAGAAGATTGGATCCTAAAGAAAGCCGGTTTCCTTGATGGTCCCGAGTTGGAGGTCCACAAAGACGAAGTACCAATGAAGGATAATATTTTTCCGGTAATTATGTTTGGGTAAACGGATTATGCTTCTGATTCACTAGTTATTGATGGTCATAATTTTTTCGTTTAATTGTGTAGAGTTCAAACATTATACACGAGTGCAAGGAGGAGGAGGTGGCTGTTCACGATTGGCTGAAGATGATCTCAGCGTCACTTCTTGGTGATCGGAAGAAATCATTTCTTTATTCGATTTCCCGATGCTTGAAGTCTGGAGATAGAGATATTACAAGGGTCTGCTTGACGACAATGGCCTGGCTGAGTTCTACACTGGCTTCTTTACATAGTTGTGATTCTCGAGTCTCATTATTCTCAGTTGTCATCAATCAACTGAAAGAAAACCTTAAAGATGGCGAAAGTTTAGAGCACAGAATTCTTGCAGCTATGTCTCTACTACATTTCAGCAGAATTCCAGGTTGGCATTTTTCTCGCTCCAATTCTTAAGGTAGTCAGTAAGGAGGGTGCTTTCGACTTTTTTTTGTAGAGGTTGTATTCATCTGAAAAAGCATTTCAGTTCACATTTAACCCGGCCGTTTGACTCGTTCCCTTTTTTGTTATATGTTTCTTGCATAAGCATTGCCGAGTTTGTGATGATTTTGTAACTAAAGCATACATCAATTTATATTTCCATTTCTTAGTAGAAAACGTGATCAATTTCAAATTTTTTTTAGAATTTGCATAAGAATCATGGTCTTAATGAGAACGTGATCAATTTCAAAATTCATTTTCTACAGAATGCAGAGAGCTATTGATGACAATTGCAAATGAGATTACTGCACCGCTAAAGGACCTTTGTGAAGCAACCTGGATGGCGAAGGAGCTTTATGCCTTAATTTCTCGACAAGATTAATGTTCTTTGACAAACAAAACATTTTTTTTACAACTTTGCAAATGACAAGATTAACTCTGTAAAATCGAAAGTTGATCAAGATTACAACTTTTAGCGCCGGTTACATTTTTTTTAAATATAGAAGTGCACTGGTTAATAGCTTGAGCTGGTTGAAAGTTTAATGCAGTTTAGATCAACTATTTTAGCATCTCGGTTACTCTGACTGATCTAGTTATTTTGGTGACGAGTTTTACAGTTAGCTAAAGAACACAAAATACTTGTTGGCGGTTCCATTTTATGAAAAATGTAGTGGTAATTCTTTTTAAGCGGTTTCGTTTTAGGCTATTGCTAACCATACTTTAGTATAGTCGGGTATCTATATCGACTTTGCTGCAGATATGTAGTTATATTATTATGTTTACAATCTTAATGTGCATATATAATACCATACATCAATCGGATATTGACTTCACTTACATAGCTGATATCTTTACTTGTTTGGAATATTAACCGAGCCTATCGTTAGATACGTGTTTAGCTTTTATATGCTCACGTTTGTTCCATTTCGGCTCTACATCATTTAGTATTTTTAATACTTGTTTTAAAGATTGATTAAATCCGGTCATAGTTAACAAGACATGGTCATTGTCAATTTGTCATGTGTCTGTATTCGTATCGTTACATGACCGGGTTTGGCCGGGTTATCACCGAGTTTGACCGGGTTTGGCTGGGTTTTCACCGGATTTGAACGGGTCTGGCCGGGTTAGCACCGGGTTTGGCTGAAATTGACGGGTTTTGCCGGGTTTTCACTGGGTTTGACCTTATTTGGCCGGATTTGACCGGGTTTGACCGGGTCTGGCTGGAGCTGACCTGGTTCGACCTGTTTGGCCGGGTTATCATCGGGGTTTACCGGGTTTGAGCGGTTGGCCGGATTTGACCGGGTTTAAGCGGGGTGAAAACCGGGTTTGATTTGATTTGGCCGGGTTTAGCCGGAATCGACCTGGTTTGATAAACCAATTCCCGTTAATAAAAAGGGGCCAAATTATACTGGGTTTTTGATATTCGAAACCGGTTAGACCCGTTAGGTTTTAGGTGACCCGGTCATCCTATTTATGTACTTCGGTCGGATTTTGGTTTTTTTCCATGTTTTTTTCGAATAACGTTGCAACGTAATTATGTATTTACGTGCTCTGTTTTTGATAAATTTTTTTCTAGGCTTAATATATGAAACTCGATTTATATACCTACCTTTGTGTATTGTTGAAAATAAAAAGAGAACGGGTAACCCGATGATCTGGTCACTTAAAGACCCGATTTTGAAAACATTGCTCAAGATACGGGCAATTTTACTACTAAGTGATGTAAATTTTTAATGCGTAAATTAGATGTAAACTATTAGGCTCATACTTGACTGAAAGCTTATGACAAATGTAGATCTAAAGACTAAAGACTTATACTATAAACCAACTCATTGTTGCAGAAAATATGAACACGTTTTAACCCGAGCTTAGCGGCGCGTCTACCATCCTCATGACAGGCGTTTTAGTCTTTTAGAACCTGGGTATAGTTGATATAGTCAAAAATAAAATTGTTTAAAAAAGGACCACCACGTAAGGATACTAACGCTCTGTTTTCGAGTTTTATTTTGACAAGAAAAGAAAAGAAATGATGCAAACAAAAATTTGTGTTCTTAAGAATTTTGTAGGAAGGAAAAGTTTGGCTTAATTTTTTGGCTGATAAGTGAGATACTCATCTCACAGTGAGTTTAAAAAAGTGGGCCCATTTCTTTTTTATTAAGTATATATTAATTGGTTGTGAGTGTGTGGGTATTTAGTGAGTTATATTTTATATAAAAAACCGGGTCGATTAAAAAACCGGGTTTTAAAACATTGTAAAATAGGATAACTTTCTTTTCTTTTCATTCCATCTTAAGAACACGAGTATAATAAAACCGTGTTCTTTCTTTTCTTTTCGTTTCTTTTCTTTGCCTATCACTTCTTTTCTTTTCTGCTTTTTAAAAACTCGAGAACACAGCATAATTGTATAGGGAACATTTTATCAAAGTGCGTTGACTTAAAAAGTTGTTTTGTTGACTTAAGACCTTAAAAGTCTTTCTTAATTAACGGAAGACTTCAGAGTTTGTTAGTGGGCTATGGCAATCTAAAAAATTATACAAGGAGTATTTTCAAAAATAATTTAGAAAAGGGGTATCTATTAAAAAAAAAAAAAACTTTTACATATAACACACTAAGGTACTGTTTGTTTATTAAGAGGTTCTGAATCTGAGACGCAAATGTCTGAATCTGAATTAAATGATATTGTTTGTTTTTTTAATTTTTAAATGTCTGAACGATATAAGTACAAATCACTTTTACTTTTAACATCGGTTTTATCTAACGAAACATAAACGTGTTTAAAATTATATAGAGCATTTTAGTCCTAAAATTAACATAGTTTAGCAACATGAGAATAAAATGCCTTAATAAAACATTCAAAATAATTGTGTCATAATTTATTCTCGTAAAGTAGTCATATAATAAACTCACATGTGGTTAAACATCTTCATCATTTTGAAAATTGTTACTATCATTTACTATACAATCATAAGATTGCGAAAAATAAAATTTCATAGTATACTTAACAATGTCAATTAACAATTAAAATACTTTTTTGTGAAAAAATTTAAGCTCGCGTTCAAATTACACGGGCCACAATTTAATTTCACAAACTAGATATATATTACTATTGTTTGAAAAACTTTTAAATCTTTGAGCATCATCATCATTAGTATTTTGAACATCATTTATTTAACATAAAAATTGTTAGTTCTCTTTAACGTAGTATCAATATTAAAGGAAGAAATGAAGAGGAAAAAAAAACACAAAATAAAAAAGGGAGTAAAGACTGAAAATGCATTAAGAGGCATCAAGACCTTTCATCCACATCTAGTTGGTTAAGATGTTTCAGCCTCTGACCGCGTCTGAACGAGAGAAAAAAACAAACGCACTAAATGGGTTAAATGTCTGAACGCGTCTGAATAAATAAGATCAAGAGGATGTTACGTGACTCTTTTTAAAAAACAAACACCACCTAACATAATTTTAGCAAGCCACATTTTATTCCATAAAAATCATTCTAACTTAATCAGACTTACAACTACTGATTTTAACAAAAAACTTAATTCAAACTATTTTACTAAACAGAGATATTTGTGAATTTAAATAGCATATTATAAAGAACAAACTACTCGTAAAATACTATACATAATTGAAACACGATGCACATTTAGAAAATGGCAAATGTTATAAATGACTAACTTACTCATCGAAATGTACTGAAGTTCCTAGTGGACTTTATAAAAGTACACTAAAACATGTATATATTCAAATTTTTAACAAAAGAATAACTTTTCAAGTAATTTGACTAAAATACCCTTTTGTCTTCAATCTTCATCTTCCTCGTATCCATTCCCAAATTCCGGCGATTTTTGTTCTTGATCTTCATCTTTCTCAACTTCATACCCAGAATCCGGCGACTTTTTCCGGCTATGACCACCACCCCGGCTATTTTTCCGTCCATCCTTAAACCATTTCTTATATGTTTGATAATTCAATATCTTTTTCAATTACATATCTTAAATCAATTTCATTTAGATCCAAAATTCAATTTTATCTCAATTGAACCCGAAATGCACAACTCGTATATTTCATCATTTGAAATATTGAGGTCTGTTGCAAATCTGATTTCATCATTTGCACCATTTCAAATACAGATTTCATCAATTAAAATATCACTTCATCATTTAAAATGAGGCAAATCGCATAAAAAGGTACACATCTTAGGTTCAATGTCAATTAAATGTACTCATCTTTTTTTTCTCAATTTTAGGCATCGATCTTTTTTGTTGTTGCAAAGTTAGTATTTTAACAGGTTTTTCGGTTACATTTCTAACGATCGTTATTTTATTATTGCATCGTTAGTCCTTTATATTATTTTGTTAAAAAAAGTATTTTTTACTTATTTTTAAAACTTATACACGTTTTATACACACATTTTTTACACATTTTTATACACATATTTTTTACACGTTTTTATACATAGTTTTAAACGCTTGGAAATCCTTAAATCATTCAGGATTTGTCAAATTAGACACGATGGGCTCTCGCTGGAGTTGGCTCAAAAAGCGAAGATCAAATGGGCGATAGAAGGAGACGAAAATTTGAAGTATTATCACGGGGTTCTAAATAAAAAACGAAACCAACTTGCAATTCGTGGTATCTTGGTGGAAGGTAGATGGATCGAATCTCCTATTCTAGTAAAAGATGAGTTTCTCTCTTATTTTGTAGGTCGGTTAATAAGCCTCCTGATTATCGTCTTCATATCGATTTGGACTTCCCGAATAAATTGAGCCTCGAACAACAAATGGTTTTGGAAATTGAGGTTACTCGAGAGGAGATCAAGAAAGCGGTTTGGGATTGTGGGGTTGATAAATCGCCTGGACCTGATGGTTTTACATTTGGCTTCTATCGTCGATATTGGACTTTTCTGGAAGATGACGTGGTAGAGGCGGTGTTATACTTTTTCAATCTTGGGCAATTTCCTAAAGTAGCAACTCATCATTTACACTTAATCCCAAAGACTCAAGAGGTTAAAAGATAGAGATAGAGAAAGATTACCAGACCTATTAATTTAAATTGGGAGAGTTTATACAAGATTATTGCAAGATTTGGTTAAACGTTTGGTGGTTGTTTTGGAAGACTTAGTATCCGATGTATTCAATCAGATAGCAGATTGACCATGGCGAAATGGAAGATTCTTAGATGGTCCATTCATTTTAAATGAGTTATTTCAATGGTGTAAGATGAAAAAGAAGCATACGATGATATTTAAGGTAGACTTCGAAAAGGCATATGATTCGGTGTTTCGCCATGGGATTACTTGGATGGACGTTTTTTTAAAAAGGTTGGGTTTTTTTGGTTTTTTTGGATTTGGTAAGAAGTTGGTGTGGTTGGATCCATAATTGCTTACCTCTTTCAAAGGGTTTCGGTTATTGTGTATGGTTGTCCTTCAAGAAATTTCAGTTTCATAGCGGCCTAAAGCAAGGGGCAAATGATCCACTCTCGACGTTCTTGTTTTTTTGATCATGGAGGTCTACTTATCTCGATGCATAAGAGTGAGGGACGCAGACTTATTTAGAGGTATTCAGGTTGGTTCTTTTCTCTTAAGTTTCTCATCTTCTTCTATGCGGGGATGACGCTGTTTTCATGGGTCATTGGAGTCGTAGGTTAAAAATTTTTATTGATACTATTCTTCGTGTGTTTGGACTGTTTTTATCACGCTTCAGGGTTTACGGAAGGTATAAACATGCTCAAAAGTAAACTCATGGGGATTTCGGTTTCTAGCGACAAGGTGGATCAGG
The DNA here is from genome assembly GCA_026074375.1 of Tanacetum coccineum. Lineage (NCBI taxonomy): Eukaryota > Viridiplantae > Streptophyta > Magnoliopsida > Asterales > Asteraceae > Tanacetum > Tanacetum coccineum. The sequence continues at coordinate 28,311 of BQNB010049978.1, forward strand.
CAGCAAAGAAAATTGGATGTGCAATTCTTCAAGTGCCTTTCTCGTATTTAGGTTCCAAAGTTGGCTGCCTTATGTCTCGGATTCAATCGTTTTTTGGAAAGCGAGTTTGTCCAATATATTTTAATCGTTTTTCTAAAATGGAAGTGAAGACCCTTATCTATGGGGGAAGGCTAACTCTTTGAAATCTATCCTAGGTTTCGTTGCCAATATACCATATGTCCTTATTCAAAGTTCCAGCGAAAGGTTTCTTCTCAATATGGAATCCATTAGATGTCATTTCTTTAATGGTATCGAGCATAACGGAAAGAAGCCAATATGGGTTAAATGGAATAAAGTTTTGGCTTCTAAGAAAAGGGATGGTCTTGGATTTCAAGTTATCTACGCTCTTAATTATGAGCTCTTTTATTCAAGATGCGGTTTTTGGCGTTTCTGCATACACAACAATCAGCTTTATGGACCACATTATTAAATGGATAACATGGAGAAGACGGAGAAAGTTGGTAAACATGTTCGAGAAGCCACCATCCGTCCTTTGGTTGGATATCATCAAGGAGGTTCAACATATTCAGAGCAGGAAGACTGATTTGATGGGATTCAATTCACGAAAGATGGGCACGGGTAAACATTTCGGTTATGGGAGGAAATGGAGGGCGACAACACTTCAATATTGACTTTTAAGGAATGTATGCATTGGAGTCTCAAAAAAATATTTTCAGTGGCAGTTGAAGTTATTCTATGATGATCTTCTGTGTTTGTTTCGTAGAGCTCAAGAGCTGGTAGCTGAACAGCTTTCAATTATATTCAGCTCGTGAAGATTATGGAGGGATTCCTCTTTTCCGATTCGCAGGTTAGATGAGATGGTCTTTAGAAGGTTGTTTTGGACGAGTTTACCGTCGCTTCGGTTAGGAATCTTTTGACGCAAAACTCGTTACCAATGGTCTCTTCCAAAACCCGTTGGATAAAAGTCGTGCCTATTAAAGTCAATATTCACGCTTGGAACGTTAAGTTGGACATCTTACCTACTCGGTTGAACATCTCTAAAAGAGGCATGGATATTGAGTCGATTCTATGTCCTTTATGCGAAAAGAATGTGGAATCATCTAGCCATATTTTCTTTACTTGCTATATCTAGAGAGATATTTCGCAAGGTTTTGCTTTGGTGGGAGATTGATGTCGTGATGGTTTCCTCTTATGATGAATGGTTAGAATGGTTGTTGAGTATCCGTCTTCATTCTAAACATAAAGAGTTGTTCGAAGGCGTTTGTTATGTCTTGTGGTGGTACATTTGGAATTTCCGTAACAAAAGCATTTTTGGTTCGAATTGTCCTTCAAAGGCGCTTATATTTGAGGAGGTAGTCACCCGATCCTTCATTTGGTGTAATCATAGATGTAAAAAGTCTTTTAGTTGGGTAGATTGGCTTAAAAACCCGCATCTTGTTACTTTGTAATTTCTAGCTTCTTGCTAGTCTTTTTGTTTCAATAAAATCCGCCGTTCAAAAAAAAATCGTATAAAAAGGAACACATCTTAGGTTCAATGTTAATTAAATGTACTCATCTTTTTTTTTCAATTTAAGGTATCGATCTTTTTTTTTGTTGCAAAGTTAGTATTTTAACAGGTTTTTCGGTTACATTTTTAACGATTGTTATTTTATTATTGCATCGTTAGTCCTTTATATTATTTTGTTAAAAAAAGCATTTTCTACTTATTTTTAAAACTTATACACGTTTTATACACACATTTTTACACGTTTTTTACACGTTTTTATACACACGTTTTTATACACATATTTTTATACACATTTTTATACACGTTTTTCTACATGATTTTATCCACGGTTTTATACACACATTTTTATACACATTTTTATAGACACGTTTTATACACACATTTTTATGCACATATTTTGTAACATTTCTCATTTTCAGGTTATTTACGACTTTAATTATTCCATTATTTATTTTTAGAGTTTTGCGCATTTGCTTTTAATTATTATCTTATAGTTAAATCGCGTAAACTAAAAATCAACGTGCAATGTAAACGGACATCAAACAAATTAAAGTTTACATCAAGCAAGTGTTATATGATTATTAAGAGTATAATTTATAACTTTTCATAATTTATTTTTATTGGTTACGTAAAACGCTTACGTTTCGCAATAAATTACATTTAGGCATACCCGGAAGCACCTATACCTATCTATACTCAAACAAATACCCACTTTTATACCCAATACACAAAAATTAACAAATTTATCAACTTTTAAACTCTTATGGCCGGATCCTATTACTTATACATAGGAAATAAAACTTAAACCCACTAAACATAAACTATTACAACTCATACTCTTACACATTAGTACCCTTATTACCATTCTCCATAAATTGGCACTTCACTAGTCCTTTCCCCCCCTTTTTGTACCGAAACCATGCCTAGGACACTTACACCTTGTACTTAAAACCATGTCCTCCCATGGTTTGAATTAAGGTAGTTTAAGGTTTCATCCTTGCTATAAAAGGAAAGTCCCATGTGCCTAGCTCATTTACACACTCCAACAAATTACCAAAGCACAAAGACTCTCCCATTTTCATAACCAAACCCACGGCTCAAATTGTATGAGCTAGGGTTTCATATTCTTTGAATTTCTAGAGTAATCCAAGTAATCAAGCATTCATTCTAAGATCATCTAAGGTTACTCAAGGTTATTACAAGCTTGGATTTGGGTTTAACAAGGATTAATCAAGAAAACATATTTAGGGTTTTCTTGATTAGGGTTTTGATTTTGGAAGCTTGGTTGAGGTTTATATCTTGTGTTCTTCATCCTACACATCCACTTTAAGGTCTATTTAAAGTATTTAATATTCATTCATTCATTTACTTAATTATATACTTGTTATATTATGTTAATCACCACCTAGGTTTTATTTTTAGGAATTTACAAAGTAAAAAACATGTATGTAAGACACAAGATTATTTTCATGGGATAAAAATGATGTTTAAACCTTATGTCAATTATGCGTAAAATATGGTTTACAAGTGTTGAATAGTTTATATAATTATTTGTTAAGTTTTGATTATTTACTTAATTATAAAGTTCATGGACTTAAATAAATATGTTGGACTAATTTCTTGGACAATATGGATATATTATGATATAGAGGACTTAATACATGTAAGATACACGGTATAATACTTGGTAAAATAATGGTGCAAGGTTCCCCCCCCCCCACCACATCCACCAAGTTACCCCACGTATTATATAACTTACTTTTTTACAAAAACCCTAATTAACTTTTTATTTTTAAACTATGTGGGAATTCGACATTTACCTTATACATTTTATATTTTATTAAAATAGTACTCCTCACAAGGATCGTGAGCACGTAAGGAACTTGAAAAACGGATTTATAACAAAAAAGATATGACATTTACAAGTTTACATTAATTAAACGTATAAAAGTGATTTTATAAAAGTTATTATATACAAGATGTGACCTACTGTTTAGGGATCTAAGATATAAAAATAAATATTTTGTAAACCTAGTACTTTTCATAACGAATCTAAGGGCATAAGAAACTCGAGAAACGGAATTAAAATGAACAAGATGTGATTTAAACAAGTTACGTATAATTAATTCTATAAAAACAGTTTTTATAAACTGTAATGAACAGTAAAAGTTACTGTTCATCAGAGGTTTAATTTTTTATAAATATGATATTTTGATATATTTTCTTAATACAAAGCCGTGGACATAAGAAACATATAAATCGGAGTTAAAACGATAAAGATATGAGGTTTCAAAATCGCGCGTACTATTTATATTTTTATACATTATTTTTATAAAACAATTAAATTAATAATGAAATATCATTATGAAATTAATAAAAACATTAAATCATATATTTTTTACAAATGATACATTGGTAAATAAAAAAATATTTTTCTTGACGAGTACAAGTACATATACTTTTATTTAACAAAGTACGGGTTAATTATTACTTTAACTTTTAAAGATTTAATAAAAACTATTAGGTGGTGGTGTGACTATATAACATGTGATGCTTTATTTATATATAATACATTATATATACGGACCTCATAATTAATTTTAGTTCGATTCGGATTGCGAGGAGACGATTCACTTATTTGAATTAGATAATCAATCATTCACTTACGGTGAGTTTATAGCCCCTCTTTCACTTGTTTTACATTTACTTTACAAACCTCGGGGGAGAATACATGCTTAATACAACTTATTTACATGTTCGTTTACAATATCTTTTACATACTATTCTACACACTTGGTTTTACATATTGATTTTGCAAATTCGTTACTCAAAACACAATTACATAGTTGATTACAAACTTGGTTTTTATTACTTTGTCTACGTTAATCATTTGCATACAAGTTTATGAAGTTGGGTTTAAATACTCATTACAAACTCAATTACTTGATTTATTATATCCACTCTTTTCACTTATGGATTTAAGTACTCAAAGCTAATTACGAAATCATGGTTTAATTTTGATTGGACCACAAGTGTTTTTCGGTTATCATCTCCTGTTTACATGTGCCTAAGTAACATAACCCACCATTGCCCATTATCATGAACTGTTAAATTTCTTGACGGAAGGGACCGGTGTGAGAAGCGCGAGTGTTATAATGATCTATTTGGGATTGGACATCCCTGTTCGGGTTTCAACCAGTACTGGACACGAATGCATACATGTCGGAACAATTTGGATGTTACGGGTTTGAACATCTACACGGGCCTTTATGTTTGCATCGCTCAATTGCATCATAATATAGATGCGAGCTTCTGTGTCATGAGCTTAAGTGCACTTACTAGTTGCAACAGTAGATATTATTTATGTGGTACTGTATCTGTTATAGTAGACCCATACATTTTGGAAAATCAACGATTTCACTGTCCATACTACTTATTGAACATTACTAATTTCTGAACAATTTCTTTATAATTGCGGCGAAGTCATAAACCTAAACTCTCTTTGGTTCTACATTTACTTTACTTTTTGGGCGTTTATTATAAGGATTGAAACGGTCATACAAAACTTTATAAATCTTTGAATGTCAACATTTACATGTATACGTACAATACTCTTGAACTCACCAAAACTTTAATGTTTTCACTTTTAAAGCATGTTTTTTTAGGTGTATTAGATGCTTGCTTACTTAATGTGCATGGAGTCTAAATTTGACCAAGATTTCAGACATGGATTTCTCTGCTTACATACAAATGATCAAATTCGTTGTATTTTTTTTACCTTTTAGCTTTTTATTGTGATGCAATTAGGGGACAATGTTTATATCAATTTCAAGAAAAATCAACGAGTACTTTTCAAACTGAACATTTAGAGGTCGTTTTTGTATCTTGTAGCTGTTGTATTATGAGTAAACGCCCCGGACACATTTCACGAGCTGCGACATTTTCGAGGGTTTTAACATATTTTTATACCGTTATTACACACAGTTTTATCACGTTTTTTAAAAAAGTGCATAATAATGTGTTTGTAAAAAAGTGTATTAATAAATGCATGTATTAAAATCGTGGATTCAAAAGCAATGTAGATAAATATGTATAGTAAAACGGTGGGCATGATATAACTTGCTTTCTATTAATGCTGTGTATTAAAAACGTGCTATAATTGTGTGTATAAAATATTTATAATAAAACTTATGTATAAAACGTAGTAAAATTGTGTAAAAAATAAGTGTGTACAAAACGTGTGAAATTTTTATATAAATAGGTAGAAAAATAATTTTTTTTTAAACAAAAATCATATAAAGACTAACGATGTGCATATAATTAAAATAAGCAATAATAAAATAACGATCGTTAGAAATGTAACCGAAAAACCTGTTAATTGTCTAACGTTGCAACAAAAAAAAGATCGATACCTTAAATTGAGAAAAAAAAGATAGGTACCTTTAATTGACATTGAACCTAATATGGGTACCTTTTTATGCGATTTGCCCTTTAAAATGGTATCTGTTGCGTATAAATCCAATCACTTCATCATTTAAATGTGCAGTGGTATCTGTTGCAAATCTGATTTCATCATTTAAAATATCAGATTTGCAAATCTGTGTGTTAGTGGTATCGGATTTGCAACTCAATAAAAAATTATGCGGGGAGAAGATGACATGCCAAAAAACGCATTCTTTGAACCATGAAACAGAAAAAAAAAATTATCATGCGTATATTTTTTGGTTGCTGGGAATCTGGGTAATAAGATGAGGGAGATAAAGATTGAAGAAGAAAAAGATATTTTAGTCAAATCATGTAAAAAGTTATTCATTTTGTTAAAAATTTGAATGTATACATGTTTTGGTGCACTTTTATAGAGTCAATTAAGAATTTCATTATATTTGAATAAGTAGGTTAGTCATTTATGGCTTTTGCCCTTTAGAAAACATGTAACATAATCTAATAACTAACATTATTTTAGTTGTCAAAGACATGCTTCAATTGTAAAGTAAAACAATGGACAAATAATTATTGCTTTCAAGGTGAATGAAAACATAAAAGCTAGCATACTGAACTAGGGGTGAGCATCGGGACCAAACCGACCCGTCCCGACCGATCCCGACTCATCCCGAAACCGACATCGTGGAAAACCCAAACCGAATTCCGACCCGATTTAATCCCGAGTCCCGAACCGAACCGAGTCCCGACATCGTGAAAAACCCATCCCGAGTCCCGACCCGAGTAAGGTCGGTTTGTGTCGGTCGGTGTCGGTTTCGGTCGGTTTGTGTCGGTTTTCGATTGTCGGTTGGTTTTGCTCACCCCTATACTGAACCCATAGAAGAAGTTTCCACCATTAAAGCTAGCATGTTATACATATCAAAGGTCCAAAACCAATAGCAATATTATACAATAATGGAATAGAATTTTCATCGACTAGCTAACTCGATGCGACAATCCACACTTTTAATACTCCGTACGGCCTGAAGTTTCTCATGTGAATGGTGATAATTACATGAAGGTTGTCTTTTGCCGATGACTCATTCTTTTTGAAGGACATATACAAGTGACATTGTATCTTAATGGGAAGACTCGTATGTTAGTTGTCCGAAAGAGTTTCGTGAATATTATTATTTTGTATTTTTGAATTTTAATATTCTATTTATTATAATTTTAGTTTATTTATCAATGAATGTCTTAATATTTGCTTACCATATTTAAGTATGTATATATAATTAAATAAGTAAAAAGGATTAAAAAAAGAACAATGACTATTTAATGAAAAAAAATTAAAAAAACATAACAATTACATAATCATATAAAAAGTTAAAAGAAAAGTAAAAAAAGAACATAATTATTAGAGTTATGATATATAGGCCTACATAATAAACATACAAATAGGCTTACTTATAGGCCTACATAATAAACCTACAAATAGACTTCATTCACATTTTGATATATTTTGACATATAATGTATCATCCCTTATATAAAACAAGCTTACCTTTAACTAGAACTACTCTCAAAACTCTTAAAAAATGACACCTGGTAAATAATCTAATCTTACGGCCCTGAAAAAAGGTTCACCTAAAACATAACAACATAAAGTTTTTCTCCAAATTAGGCGAACCATCAAACAAAAACCCTAATTATTATTCATACCACATTCAATCAATTACTCATAATCAAACCAAAACATATACATCAAAACACGCCCGATTATGACTATAATAATTACAAAAGTCAATTATCACAAACACAAAATCGGATATATGAATCTTATTAGTTCTCAAATTCAGATGCATTTCGATTTATTATGTTGAATCATTATACTCATGTATGTTCGAAATAGATCCAACCATATGTATTGCAGGTGATTTTTTATGTTTATAGTTTTCTTAATTTTTTCAGATTGATTCATCCAATATTGCATGTCTATAACTATTTTTGATGAATTTTATAACATATTTGTGTTTATTGTGTTATATCATAAAGTAATCTTGATAAGTTATTAATGTTTTAGTTTTATTGGTATAAGGTAGGAATGTTTCAAAATATTGTATAATACAGGAAAGTTTGAAAACATTATCAAGATGTTTTGAAAAATATTTTGCAAGTGCTTGGAATTTCTTATTAAAACTAATAGGGACCGTTAGAGATTACTATTAGAAAGTCTGCTTTTATGGGCGCTTTGGGATTGCTTATCTGCTTATGGGTCTGTTTGGGATTACTTATATTGGATGATTGACTTGAGTTTTCCAAGTCTGATAACCGTTTAAGTAAAAGTAGAGCAAACATTATATGTTTCGTAGCTACGACAATGGTTACTATCAACTCATTTGTATTAACACAAATAGTTTACTTATTTATTCAGTTACAATCACGACTTTGTATTTGCATATTACTTACGTATTCATACATCATGAAAAACTAAAAAAATTTGTGTTGAAATTATCTTTTTTGCATATGTAAAACACATACATATATACCATTAGAATAGTGACTATTTAGGATAATTGTTTATGTTTTCGCTTTGCGGGCTTTATGCAGCATGAACACCAGAAAGATTAAAGCTTGCTAGGACTTGATACACTTCCTTGAAGAGCAACGTGGCCACAATATAAGTGATAAAATTAGTTTACTTTTTTGAGTTTCTTATTGCCCTGTAAATTAGACTTAGAATGATATTTTTCTTATAGAAAAATATTATTTTTTAATATTTTGGAAACCTTGATTGCTACATAGGGAGACAAGACATCATGACCAAAAAATATTTTGGAATCCTAAATTCACATATACTATGATCAGTAACCATTAGAGTGGTGTAATGAAGGGTGTTTGGTATGATTGGTACCACTGGGATATCGTTTTGTATTAAACCATGATTATCAGCTGCATTATTTATCAATGCCCACAAATTTAAACGAATATAAACCCATGATTGAATACTAGAAGTGCCGTCAGATGTTTGTGTTTTCAGCATTGCTTATGTTGTTATACTTATCGTTGAGCAATATGAAGTTTCTCTTTTTCTTCCCTTTAAAAAATTTATTTGATTGAAATGTACTCCAGGGTGACAACTGGGCGTAATTTCGGATGCTCTTGCTGTGGAAACCTTACAACAAAGGTGCTAGGTATGTAGCATTTAGTCAATTGCAAGAACACATAACATTTTCTTTCTCTCATTGGCTTCTACAGTAGGTAGATTGAACTTATCTTTTCTGCATTTTGAGATCATTTGCATTAGATTTTCTTTAGTTGTTTTTAGATTTCAAATCCCTTTCACTATAACCTTAGAAAACTATGAGTATACACGCGAAGATTATTTTGTTGTTGTAGGTAGTAGGTAATTTTAGGTGTTATACGGATGACATGTATTGGCACTTTTTTAATTCAGTTTACCAACTGATTTGTAAACACTACAGGCCATTACAGTGAATATAGTAGTTGGCCGCCATGTTTGGGTCGGAGATACAACAGAAGCATGGATTGATGGGCAGGTTACAACGTGATACAAATGTGATCTTTGTAATTTATGATCTTATATTTTCTAAGGTTGTTTATGTTATGGCCGTCGAATTACAACATATTTTACACATATAGTTAGTGACGAAAAAATGGTGGTGGTTATTGACTTGATCGGGTTGGATAAAAGGTGGAATTATTATTAGGATTTGACGGTCGTTGTTAAGTAGTTATGTGATGTTAGTAGCTGAAAACATTGGTTGAGGAAATACGTTATATGATTAGTTATAACTGCAGAAGATGGATATTACTTTGATTAGGCACGTCTTTGTAAAATCCCTGTAAAGAGTGGACATATATGAAACAATGTTTTTTTAGTTCAGCGTGTGCCTGATTTTAGCCATTAATAGACTGGATAAATTTTATATGTTGATTCAAAGCTAAATTAGTTTTGTTGGGGATTAAAGAAATGAATGACATGATTTTCAATTGCCTACCTATTATGAATCAAGTTCATTTCCATGGATGAAAATACATATGGCATATTCAATAATTGCAGGTTATGTGTGTGGTAGTGATGACGTACCCTCCTCTCCGGTACAAAGGCCTCCCCTTCGAAGCCTGAATGGGATCTTCTCTTAATTACAACCAATAACCTTCGAATAGTTTTGAGTGGCGTAAAACCATCTTCGGGATGGTTACCAGTATGGGAATCCGCCACGCGAAGCCCTACACCCTTCGCGGTGGGCCTTCGACGAAACTATAGCAAAGGTCAAACCCACGTTCTCCATCTCTATCAAGGTCTTCCCCCCAAAATAGAGATCGTGGTACACAACCCCAAGAATCACCCCTTAAATCATGGGACACCCCCACGATCATCTGTCTTTGTGCTAAGCCTCGTCCTATCTCATTTCTACACCTATAAATAGATGGTGAGGGCTCCAAGTATGGTAGAACTTTTTACACACTTACTTACGCTATCATACTTTACTAAATACAAAGTACATACTTACTCTCACGCCGGAGGTGATTCGCAGGGACACCCCCTGTGTTTCACTTAACGTAGTTTTTTCATTTGTGTTGACACAGGTTATTCAAGGCATGTCAACTCAGCAATCACTCAAAGAACTCTTCGATCTTATCGAAGCCTGATCGTGCCTATATTTGCACAATCAGTGGCGCCATCCGTGGGACCGCAATAATTAGTCCTGTCCTAACCAAGTTAAATAACCTCAAAACCACTCTACCTACTTTTCCGGAATGACAAACGGAAGAGAAATGACGCCACTACCGGGTTTCTCAGCACCACCTCAGATACCAAACAACAACACTAGTGAAAGACCACCTGTAACTACTACCGTGTTTGCCGCCACTACTCTTGAAAACACGCCATTTGCATATCATGCTTCCACTTTGACTAATCCCAACCCTACGATTAGTCCTGCCTCTGTGGAGGTAAATTATGAAATCCTTGAATCTCTCTTAAGAGATCGACGAAGACAGATACGTAATGAAGATATCCGAACTGAACTCGAATACTTCAGTGAGGACTACGATGAAGAGCGAGAGATGGAACCAAGGCCTGAGCCCCGCAGGGAAGCTACTCCAACCCTTTGGCTAAGGTCTCCTGTGGTTCGTAGAAAACGAGAAAGAGTTGTGGGATTTGAGGACGCACCAAACATGGAAGGAAACAAGAGGGGAAAGAATGCCGAACGTATTAAGCATTCGGAGATTAAAGCAAGAGAAGGTGAAAACAGGGCGGCGAATCTTCCTCCACATTTGGCGGCTCACTTGGGATGGAACGAAAGCAGTCAACCCCTACGATCTTCTTTAACCTCCGTACAGGGAGGCCACCAACCTTTGACTAACATGGGAAGGAACCCCCTCCTAACGGTACGCTTCTCTCACACCATGCTCAGCCTTTTATACCTAGTAGTTTGCATACTCCTACTGGACTTGTGCCTATCCAGGTTAACCCCTACTCTCAACCATCTGCGAGCCTTGTCAATGGACAGGCTCTAAGTTTCCCTTTCTAAACCCAGATCGGTAATCCCCCTGCAAGGGGGGGGGGACCTTCACCTATCATCCTCAAGGGGGTATATACCACAGGCTTTTACCAACAATGGCGTACCTTCATACAATGGGCCTATACATCTCATGGTTACTCTTTCGAGTAGCTACCCCTTTTATACGCAGCCCATGTATGCACCACCAAATATGCCTGTATACCCAAACCCTGTAGGACCCTTCGCAGACTCAGCAAGTTTCGTAACCCCTTTTGTTCGCTGGATCGAGGATTATCCTCTTCCGGACGGGCTAAAAATGCCCTCCCATATTGGTTCTTACGATGGAAAGGGGACCCAGATAATTTCTTGCACCTTTTTGAAAGGGCTATCCACATGCAGAAATGGTTAATGCCCGTAGCTTGCCACATGTTCACATACACCCTCAAAGATTCCGCTTGCATATAGTGGAATAGTCAGAAAACAGGTAGCATCCTCAACTATGAGGATCTGAAGGCCAAGTTCCGGTCACACTTCAGTCAGCAAAAGAAGTTCACAAAGACACACTTAGCATTCCACAACATCAAACAAAGAGAAGGCGAAAGCACTCGAGCCTTCATCACTAGATATACATATGACACCTTGTAAATCCTGGGTTTACATGAAGAACAACGAATCTCTGGCTTCGTTCATGGTTTGAAAACAAGAATCCTGGTAGAGCATCTCTCCACAGACCTTCCATCCACTTACAAATATCTAATAGAGAAGACTTACACTTGGGTTGAAGCGAGGGAGGTAGTCACTAACGGCGTTTCGAACAACCAAAGGGATGATTCCGAAGGATCAAAGAAATTCTCTTGGGGTAATAGCATCGGGCAAAAGGATAGAGGACGATTCTCCCCTTACAAGGGACAACATCACAAACTACTATCCAACCTAGTCAAGAGTCCTAGAGAGATCCTCGCTATAGAAAAAGTGGCTAAGACATTCGAACAACCTCTACAGTTGGCTGGATCCCACTGGTCCAAGGACAAGACAAGATATTGCCACTTCCATGAGGACTATGGACATGAAACAAACCAATGTCGGGAGCTAAAACACCAGACAAAAGAAGCGGTCAAATCAGGGAAGCTCGCTCACCTGGTAAAAGGGGTAAAAGAGAAAAAGGAAAAGACCACTGGTACTCGCTCAGAGGAAAGGAAAAAAGAAGAAAAGAAGCCAACACTCTACAAAGTTTTTGTTCTTATGATAAGTGAAAAAAGTCATAACATAAAAAAGAGTCCTGCGAACCACGACGGGATAGGGAAAATCACATTCCCACCCCTTTCGAATGTAGGATCATCAGATCCTGTCATAATCAAGGTATACATATCATGGAGGCAAGTAAACAAAACATACCTAGATGGAGGAAGTTCGTGTGAAGTAATATACGAACATTGTTTCTTGAAGCTGAAATCGTTAATCAGATCCCTTCGAGTGGACTCAAACACTCCTCTTGTCGGTTTCTCGGGAGAACAATCATGGCCTTTGGGAGAAATACCCTTGGAAGTTACGATTGGATAAGGCCCCATCACGGTGACAAAAACACTCACCTTCGTAATCGTAAAGTCAAATTCACCACATAATTTACTGCATGGAAAAACCGCTATGCAACAAATGGGGATCGTGGTGTCCACAGTCTATGGAGCTATAAAATTTCACACGCCTAGAGGTATTGGTACCATCTTCTCGGAATATAACTCACATAAACTAAAAGAAGAAGGGGATGGTCCAACCGATAAATATCAAGGCAATAAGGAAAACGTCCTCAGTTGGATAGATATATAAGAAAGGGTGGTGATAAACGACAAGTACCTGGAACAGAAGATTACGATAGGAAGACAGCTACTAACAAAAATAAAAAAAAGCTAAGCGATCTCTTAAAGAGATACATAGATGTCTTCGCATGGACCTCAACCCACATAACGGGAGTTCCAAGAGTATTAATGATT
>BQNB010049979.1:0-12500 GCA_026074375.1 Tanacetum coccineum
TTAAAATCAGGAACGATCAAATAATGTAATCAGGAACGATCAAATAATGTAGATGATCAGATTTTGGTTTATAAAGATGCGAAACAAAAAAGAAAATGGTGGTGGTGTAAAAGGAGAGAGAAGATGAAGAAAAAAAAATGGTGTTGGTGTGTGAAGGAGAGAGAAGAACAATAAATGAGCAAGTACTATAAAAACTTTCATACCACTCATTCTTAGCATCTTTCGGTCTATGGGTTTCTAGCATGCTTTTGATTTCTAATTTTGAAAAACATAGTCAACCAAACAACTATATTCAACAATGATAGTATTTCTTGCATTCCACTACCCCCAAACAAACAGACCCTAAAGAAATAGAAAGAGGTCGTCGACATGAGCTGTTTTGAATGGTTTTCTTTTTAGTTCATTCTTTTGCGTTCATAATTTAAATATGCCTAAAAATGAGACTTAAAGTTATGCATACTCTATACATTTTTTGCCAAGTGTCCTACACATTTTCTCTCTCACCACCACTCTTCACCAATCAATTTTTTGAATCCACCAATCACATGTTTAGGTCTAATTTTAGGTCCAAGTTTTAGGCATACAATTCATTTTCTATTTTTGTATTTGCTTACAGCAAAGAAACGATATATGATGCATACCATATTCTAATGATGATATATGATGCATACCATATTCTAATGATTATATTGCTGTTAATATGAATGGTTTTATTATCATTGTCATCGTTTGTTTCATTGTACCTGATTTTTATCGCTTCGTATCGTTCATTTTTTTATGCAAAACATGTAGACCAATCGTATGTGTATGTTATCTGATCTTAATCTTTCAAGTAACAAATGATCAAGGCTTGAGAGTTGACCTAGTAATGGGTTTTGAAATGATAATCAATCTACATTGTAATTACCACCTATTCTGATCAATACATGTTTTTTTATTACTGGAAATCATATACTGTACTTATAGATCTTTAAAATTAGTTTAATGAGTTAGATGCATGGCTTAAGGTAATTATGGTGACCGGATTACGCTGCACCGTTTATACCGGAACAGTACAAGTAACTCGCAGACAAATTTAAAAAATGTTACGGAAAAGAAAATAAGAAATTAAGCAAATCCATCATTAATGTAAATAAACTCCACTAGTTGTGTAACCATGAGCACAAATTTTATCGGTAGCATTAGGGTTAATATTAAAATAATTGTTCCTCTGTCTTAAAATAATAAAATTATTATCTCTAACAAAAAACACATATTTTCAGAAAAAAATAATTATTATTATTGTTTTTTCTTTTACTTTTTGCTAAATGACAATTTTACTTCAAACTAATTAATTAATGTTTTTTTAAAGTTTGTAATATCAATTTCAACTAGGGGTAATATGGTAACTCGATCAAACTTTTTTTATATATTTTTAAATGTGTACAATTAAATTGGGACATACTAATTAGAGAACGTGAACCATTAATTAGAGATGAATGAAAACGTGAACTATTAATTAGAGACGAATGTAACTTTTAATTTGTCCTTTTTTTATGTATAGTGTTTTTTTTCTTTTTTATTAATCACAAACATTTCAGATTTTGATTTTTGTGTATATTTAATTCATGTACAATAATCATTTTATCTTTTGATGTTAAAATGATGGGTAAAAAACGCAAGGGCGCAATTATTATAAAATATACATAAAATTCAAAATTCGAAAAGTTTTGTATTGATAAAGAAAACAACACAAAATAACAAAAAAAATAGATAATCTGTTTTGTTATTATCCACGTAAATAGTTGCTCCGATAACCGATTTTTAAACCCTTGTTATTAACAAGTTAGGCTGACCCGCGCTCTGCTGCGGGATGTTTCGCGGCCGGTGTTTTTGGTTGGACGTGTTAGAAGGTATATTTTTGTAAAAAAAAAAAACTAACGGTCGACCGCTAGTGGGGAAAAGGGTATTTTACAAAAAAAATTAAAATGAGGGTAGTTTTCGTAATTTAACACATAGTGCGAGGGTGTATTTCGTAAATATTTGAGGGGCTATTTCGTAAATAAAAAAAGGAACGGGTCGGTGCGGACTGGGTCAGGTCGACCCGACAATACCGATAACTGGTGCATTTAATGCACACTGAACGCGAGGTTTGAGGAAACTTAAAGTTTTAGCGAGGTTTGAGAAAGCTTAAAGTTTTATTCATAAAAAAACAGACCGATGACTAAAAGAGTGCGAGAGGGTATTCCGAGAAAAAAAAAGGAAAGTTTAATTTTAAAAACTTTTTGAGGAAAAAAAAGGAAAAAAAAACTGGTAAAAAAAAGTAACTGTTAACAAAAAAAATATTCATAAAAAAACAGACCGATGGCTCCGACAGTGCGAGTGGGTATTTCGAGAAAAAAAAGGAAAATTTTATTTTAAAAATTTTTTTAGGAAAAAACAAACGGGACGATTAGCGGAGCGCGAGGTTTGAGGAAACTTAAAGGTTTATTCATAAAAAAACAGACCGATGACTCAAACAGCGCGAGAGGGTATTCCGAGAAAAAAAAAGAAAAATTTTATTTTAAAAAGTTTTTGAGAAAAAAAAAGGTTAAAAAAAAGTCAATGTAAAGAAAGAAAAAAAAATGACTCATTAAATGTCGGGTCAAAAAAGGCGGGTCGCATTAAATTTTTTTCGGGTCGGGGCATCTGCCCTTTGTAATATATATATAATATATATACATGTGCATGAAGTGTTATGTTTTCTTCAAATATAGACCGGAAGATTCTTTATGTATGCATTTAGAGTTTGGTTCAATAAAGATATAAAAAAGTTTAAAAAACAAAGATAAAATGAGACAATTCTCTTACTCATTTTTCAATCACGATAACCAGTAGGGTATTCACGCATTGCGATGGCGGGCGAACAGTATTTTTTAATTTATTATATTTTTTGTAACAATAAATTTATAGATGTTAATAATTTGATGTCGCATATTTTAACTTTTTGACCAATGTTAATATTTTTCATTATGCAATTTTGATACTACATATTTTACGGAGCAATGTTTTTCTGTTGTTCAATATGACTTTGATTTATATAAAATTTACTTTTATAAATATGTGTTTAAAAATGCATTTTTTATTTGCTTGGGTTATAATTAAAATAATAAGGTAGTAACTTGCTTAATTTGTACCATATGTTATATTAGTTGTACGTTTGAGTAAGGGTTAATATTAGAAATGATTATGTGTGAATGCATTTAATAGTTGTAAATCAAGCTTTAAAACTTGTAATACATAAAACACACTTACATGTAGTATAGATAAAAACACACTTACATCTTCTTTTTTAAATTTAAGTATCTCATAAAACGCTCATCGTTAATTAAAACTAATTACACATTGATGTCGCTCATTAGAGTTGCACTTCTATATTATTTCAACGAATTTTTTTTCAAGTTTTTTTGTAAGTGTTGAAATTTACGCCCTAATAAATCAAACATGATTTGTAATATGAAAAATCACGTGTAATTTGTGAAATCATATTAGATTTGTGACATCACGTGTGATTTGTAACATCACATGTGATTTGAAACTTAAAACTCATAAGAAAAAAACACATGTGATTTTGTATTGCGAATATTTAATACTCATAAAAATGTGAAAACTAGAAGTTTGTTTAAAAGTGTTCGAAGGGCACATCTACTAAAACATAAAAAAAATCTCGTCACGTTGATGTATTTTTTGTCACTTAACAATTTATCTTTTTAAAATACTTTATATAAAGAAGGAAGGTGGAAATTGAGTTATTTTGTTTTGATGAAAAATGAATTCGCATAATTTGTTCATTTGATCTTTGATTTTTTGTTGATCTTTATTGAACTATTCATATGCATTGAAACAAGCTTCTAGAAAATCAAATGAGAAATTAACTTATATGTTAATTGAAAATGAATTTGTTCTTCCATAAAAAAAAATGAATTTGTTCAAAGTAAAAATGATTTCTCCTTCTTGACTAAGAATACAAATGGTATTATTATTGGATTACTTTACTTGTATATGTCGATGATAAAGTTATAATTGGAAATAGTTCAGAAGAAATAATTAAGTGCAAATCTGTTGTAAGCTCAAAGTTTATGATAAAAGATCTTGGCAAGCTTAAATACTTTTTGGCGATTGAGGTTCTAGAGTCTAATGAAAGTTTGTACTTGACTCAAAGAAAATATCTTTTAGAGTTGTTGTCTGAGGGGGTGTTTACTAAATTAAGTGGTTCCATATGAACCACTTAATTAGCCACTTATTGGGGAGAGGGAAGCTTTAAAGCTTCTCTCAATTAAGATGCAACAAGGGTTTGTGCCCACAAATATTCCCCACTAAAAAGAAAAGAAACACCCCATATGTTGGTCTACAAGCCTTGTTGTACTCTTATCGAGTCTAAAGAAGGGACTGCAAAGAAAAATCAGGTCATAATAGATGATGCATTGACAGCTATAAATAATTATCAAAAATTGATTGGAAAGATTATCTATTTTACACATACAAGACCTGATATAAGCTTTGCAATGCATGTTCTAAGTCAATATATGCATGCTCCACTTCAATCTCACTTGAAGTTGGTATTTAAAGCTCTGAAGTATTAAAAAGAGTCTTTTGAAAAAAAAAAGATTTCTATTAATAAAAGTGATAATTATAATCTCAGTGTATATGTTGATTCGTATTCGGCTAAGTGTAAAGCCACTAGAAAAATCTGTGACTAGATACTCAGTATTCTTGGGTAATAGTTTGGGTTTTTTTTGTGGTAAAAGGTTTATACCCGGTGAATATAATAACTAAAAGTACATGAGACTATGGTAATGAGCCACCCCAAACCTAACCTCAATATGCTTTGAAGACACTCAAAAGCATAACAACCAAAAGAAGAAAAAACTACATACTAGATGACATAAGCGAATAGACTATACATATCGATGACCTCTAGCAAGCTCACGAATCAACCTTCATTGGAGGAAATGCTTGCAATCTTCCATATTATTCTCATTTGGTCCACATGAATGTTCTTCTTGAAACGAATGACAGCTAACTTTAATCTAACCATATCAACTACAATATTTGCCACTTGATCAGGTTGCCTTGAAACTTTACCATGAATTCTATTGTTCATTCCTGCCAAACGAAATAAGAAGTTGCAGCCACGATAAAACGACCAACAATAGTCGTTACCTTGTTTTGTTTGGCAATAGGAAGTAACCACGACACGTCTTTCCATTTTGAAGAAACAAACTCATCTCAGCCATGTTTAAAACTTGGTTTCACACTTGCGAAGGGAAAAAGCACTCGAAAAAGTGATGGTCATGAGAATCGGGTTGCACTTTACATACTAGACAACGAAGCAAGGTTAAGTCGATATCACGACATCCCATTGTCTTATTCTATCTTGAGTAAGAAGTATTTTCCTCATAACAAGCCACAAGTGGCTAGCATGTTTAGGAATGGTATAACTCGACCAAACAAGATGAACCTAATCAACTTCGTTACCACACGCACGAATAAAATGCCATTCATATTTAATGGCAAAAGAAGAAAACTTACCATCTTGTGACTTCCATTGGAGTGTATCATCCTGGTCTTACTTTAAAACTGGAATATTACTTGACATAATAATGGGAACATGTTATACCAGGTAGTTGGCAACGTCCATGAACCATTCGCCACAACATCCGCTACTGTTTCATGAGAATCATAACTCGCGCTGCTTAAGGCTCTATAAGTCACATGATTCATCAATGGGCAGCGTTCGTCCATGTGTCAAATCAAACAGAAGCTTTACCCCCCCATTTCCAAGCTTATAACAGGCTTGAGGTCTAACAAGGTTACGAATTTGCAAGAGCTTACGCCATCCCATCTCAAGTTTGTTAGTAACCGAACATCTCAAAAAGTATGGTTTTCTAGCTTGTATATCCATCTCACCCACAAGGACTCTTTATGGGTTATAAGATTCCATATATGTGATGACATCAACGCAATATTAAACATACCAAGCTTTCGAATCCCAAGCCCTCCTTCTTGTTTTGGCAAACAAATATCGTCCCAAGAAACCTTTGCTTTCCCCTGTTTCATATATCCTTGACACCATAAAAACCATTCATAAGTTGCTCGATATCATGAATAAAACCTGCTGGAAGAATGAAAACGGACGCCCAATAAAGATGCATAGACAACAAAATTGATTGCACAAGTTGAAGACGCCCTGCAAAAGATAACCACTTATTCTTCTAATCTCCAATACGTTTACGAACACGCTCGACAAGGACTTTAGAATCCTTGTACAAAAGTCTTAAAGAAATAACCGAAACACCCAAGTACTTGATAGGAAGAGAGCCACGTTCAAATGGCATAAGTTGCTGTATCTCCGCCTTCCCATGCTCAAGAACATTACACATAAATATGGTACTCTTGGGAATACTAGGAACGAGACCTGAAACATCTTTAAACTCTTCCAAAGCCTCCATCAGAACTCTAGCTGATGCACATCACCATGAGCAAACATTAAAAGATCGTCAGTAAAAAAAATATTAATAATCTTAAGCTTATTGCACTTGTTATGGTACGTGAACTCTCTATCCTCTCGGACTTTGCGTTTCAAAATCAGCGTCAGGATTTCCATTACAAGAGTAAGTAAATAAGGTGACATAGGATCACCTTGACGAAGCCCTCGTTTCCCACGAAAGTTCAAAAGTAAATCGCCATTAACATTAATAGAGAAAGAAGTGCTAGTGACACATGCCAATATCCATTTTATCATATCTGAGTGAAAACCAACCGTCTACAAAATATCTTCCAAAAACTTCCAATTAACTGTATCATATGCTTTTTGAATGTCTATCTTGAACGTACATCTAGGAGGACCATGATTCACCTGATAATTATGCATTCACTCTTGTGCGAGTAAAATATTATCCGATAGAGACCTCCCCAATACAAATGCAGATTGATTTTCACTAACAATATCATCTAACCCATCCTTTATTCGGTTAGTAACGGTTTTACTTATGCATTTATAAATAACATTATAGGATTAAATTTGACAGTAATCATTTACACACGAAGGAGTAGTAACCTTAGGCATTAATGCAATAATTGTGTGATTGATTTCTTGCAAGAGCTTGCCATTCGAAAAGAAGTCATTTACCACCTTACAAACATCACCTCCAACAATATCCCAAGTGTTGTATGATAACGACAACAAACCCGAAGTTCGATCGGGCATAAGTAGCGCACACGAGAGACTACAAAAACCAACATATATATGCACACGGTATACCCTCATACCAAACCTTTATTAAATCTATAATAAAGCTATTACAACGAGGAAGAAGAATGAATAACTAGCATCCCCCTCATCTCTATTTATATGGATGAGGGGGTAGAAAACTTTTCTAAATCAAATAGGAAACTCCTTGCCTTGCAAGGCAAGATTAACTAATCCTAGTTATAATCTATTCCTAATCTAAATTACAATGTACACTTAACCCTCTAACCTTTGTTTAAGTTTATTCCTAATATACAACACCAAGTTTTCTTAAAGAAAACCAAGGTGTAGCCATCTGGACCCAGGGCTTTATCATTACTAATACCAAACATGGAACTTTTAATCTCATCATCAAACATATTACAGACCATAGAATCAGCTTTGTCACTACTTAATCATTTTACAAACAACCCTTCATGGTTAAGGGAAGCCACGTTACTTTCAGCCCCAATAAAATGCATATAGTGTTGAACAGCGACATTAGGAACTAGACCCTCATAAATGTTAGCACATGTAATACATTCTATTTGATTTCTACTTACTCAAGCTTTAACATAACGATGAAAATACAAAGTATTTGAATGACCCATTTGAAGCCATTCAGTTTTGGCTTTTTATTTCAGAAAATGATCCTCGTCCAAAGTTGCTTGAATAAATGCCGTAAGATAAGCCGCTTCCTCTTCACGTAGAGTAATGGACGAAGGTTCTTTATCAAGCGCCTTTTTTAAAAGAGTAAAAAGAAAAATGTTCTTGTTAAATATTCCACAAAAGTATAATACAAGGTAATGAACAATGTAAGTTGTGAAGTAATCAAGATAATGAAAATTCTGACAAAGTTGAATATAAAAGCGTATCTCACAGTTACTGTGAACTGTGAAAACAATTCTGCAATTCAAATTGTAGTAAATTTGATTTTTCATGAAAGGACTAAAATTTTGAAATTCAATTGTTCTTTTGAAGAGAATTTTTTCTTTAAGAATTGTCAAAATCGTAAAAGTGAAATCTACAAACAGTGTTGAAAATTTATTCACAAAAGGTTTATGTGTTCCGGATCATAGAATTTTTTTTGATCAGCTTGGTTTGTTTAATATGCACACAAGTTAGTTTAAGTGAAAATACTTAAAATTATAACATAACTTTTTGTTGGGCTAATTCATTACCCAATCGTCTCTATCTAGATTTAAACATAAATTAGTCTAACTAAATAAAACTCGCTAATAAGGAAATCAACGAGCAATCAAGAAGACTCGACAATAAAGAAATTAAGAAGCAACCTTAGTGAAGTTCAAGTCAAAGACATTGCCAAGGAATCAAAGATGACTTGAAGACATACTCTCTAGCTGATATGGGTCAGCTAGTATGGAGAGGGAACTATAGATGAAGGATAAAATAACATCAGGGACTGATAATACCCTGATGAATATATATGCTCTCCTAGTCTTTCAAAAGAGCATAGCTCAAAATATCTCTTAGGATATTTAGGTAAGAGTTTTAAGAAAGCAAAAGAGCAGGATAAAGTGTCATTTGCATAAAGTCAAATCAAGTACGAGTTGGTGAAATGAAGGTGAACCGTTGGCAAATCTGTTCACAAAAACACATTTGTTGTCTTACCAAAAATAAAATCAAAATAATGAAAGATGTACTTCTCCATTAGATTATCGACACGTCTCAACTACCTCACATGTGACATCCTCGTACTCCCCTATACAAGAGAATGTTGGTCGAGAGTAAATTCCATCACTTCCGATATTATAGTTTGTATTTAGTGAAGTGCATTTACTCTCTTTAAACTTACAATAGGCCCATAATCCTATCAGCGGCCTCCTAAGTTCACTTACAAACTTATATCATGAATAAGTTTTCTTGGTCAAAGAGAATTCAATTAAGTGTTAACACTGTATAAGACTTTGTAATTCTTTTATTTATTCAAATAAGATTTACATGATTGAAAAGGATATTATTGTGTTTGCCTTTTAAATTGTTTTATACACTGATCTATAAACTTTCATGGATTTAGGACTAAGAATTGATATTAGAGCAATTTTGGTCTTAAAACATTTCAAAAAAGTGCTTAATAATCAAAACTTGTAAAATATTTTAAAATTAAGATCCAACCATGATTAGGAACAATGAAAATATTCAGAATATTGTTGGAAATAATCTTGGTCCAAATTCTAACATCAACAACAGTGTAAACATTCGTCACAATGACCTACTACAACTCATAGATTTAACTCACGTTCCTTTAATATAAGTGGATGATTTTACTAATTAGAAAGATAGTATGTTAGTATATCTTGATAGATTAAAACCCTTTCTTCTTGAAATATTAAAAAATGGTCCGTACATCCTAAAATCCACTGCCTCCACTCTAGATTTTTTTTTGGCTAAGCCACAAAATCAATGGACCTTTGACGATGGGAGCCTTGCAAACCAAGATAAGAGATTGAAAAGTATCATTTTCTCAAGTCTTCAAAATAACATAGTGAATCTGTCATCAGATGTAAAAATGCTAAAGATATGTGGAATGATCTCATTTTAGGTCATGAGGGACCATCTGAGACAAGGGACACCAAGATTGTTGCCCTAGGTCTGAAATTTAATGCCTTTAAGGAAATTGATGGTGAAAAAGTTGCACAAACTTACATTAGGCTTAAAATCTTGTTAAATGACCTTGAAAACAAAGGCATTGAAATTCCTCAAGTTGAGGTGAATGCCCCTTTTGGAAACAGCCTGCCAAAAAAATGGCTAAGTCTGAACCAAACGCAGAGGGCCAACAATGCTATCAAATATGATAGTCTGGTACACTCTTTGGTAACTATAATTATGAGGAGGTCCTGATTGACCAGATCTACCAACCTGAACCTAAAAAGGTTCATGTTTATGCCTCTATGTTAAATGCTTTTTGTTAGTGCAACATTAAATAGGATCCCCTTTATGTTTTAATGATGTCAAATAAACATTTGCAATACTTAAAATAAAAAATGATAGCTAAAATCTAGAAAACCGGATTTGCGAATCTGACGCGTTGGTCATGCGTCAGCACGTGGCCAGCGCGCCACTCATGGCTTTGGTTTTTTTGGATTTTGCAATGTCGGATTTCTACTTACCCAACACATGTGGAAACTTTAATAAATGTATGTACATGATATTTGATCATTTAGGAACACTCCAAATGAGGTTTAGATTTAGAGAGGAGCAAAAACAAATCCTCTTGTTTTTAACAAAATGTCAACTCAATTCTTTTATTAAAGGCCTCTAGCCAAAGCCGAAACTTCTTTATAAACCTATGTAACTTGAGAGCAAAAGAAGAAAGACCAAGGTGTTCATTCATAACTTATGTTGTGATTAGTGAAATTTATTTTGTCATAAATACAAAAATCAATTATAACTAACATAGAGATATAACATTATGAAAGTTACAAATTGTTTGCATCTCTCCCTAACCTTTCATATGTTAACAAACAGATGGGACTGTCTCATTTTTCTCCAAAAATATATACGACAAATAAAAGAGATAGAGGCATTTTTTATGCCTTTTGATCTTAAGCTTTATCTATAGTATTTAAAGGCTTAACGAAAAGTTACGGGTTATGGGACTAGCATCAAGGTGGTATACATTGACGTGTAGTGTGTTTCTACATAGAGGTGATCTCCTTTGATCACCTAGGTTTCTAAGGTAGATCGGGTTGTTGTGATAGTCTCCTAATGATACTACCGAATCACGCTACAAAGGTATACTTTGATTAATCATATGGCTATTTGGATTCGTTGATAGGTGATTTATCCGCTGCGTTTATTTATTATTTACATGGTATTTATTCTATAATCACCTATAGTGGTATCACGAGCCATCGTATGATGTCATATGATTATCGTGTATGCGTAATTGTGGCTAAAACACATGTTTTTGATAGTTTTGTGAAGCTATTGTTAAAAAAAGTCCCTAGGGCTAATTTTATGAAAAATTCGACCCTATGAGGGTATTATAATATGTGATTTTTGATCCCGTAGCCACGGGTTACGCATAATTATATTGGTATTGTTATCGGGCACGTGTAAAATGGCCTAAATCGCGTGTTTTAGGACGATTCTTGAATCGGTTGTAAAACAGCCCTTGGGGCAAATATTTTTGTAATTATATGATAATTAAAAGGTATTAAAATCAGTGTTTAATAACCTTAAGGTCACAAGTTACACATACAAATCATGGCTTTAATTTTTGTTAATTAATTTCTTCAATTTCGTTGGCTAACGATTTATTTCTTGTTATTTATTTTGTTTTTATGGCAAATACATGCATGTTTGGCCATGGAGTTATCCAAAATCTGGTACATACATGATATTATTGTATTATTATGTTTCGTATGCAAAGCCAATGAAAACCTTGACCATTTTTGACATGATTCGCTTATATTTGCATTTATTTTTAGTTTTGGGGTTTGCCATTGTTTCGGCTTCATTTGTATGTTTTTAATTTTGGTTTTTACCATTGTTTGGGCACCTTACAATAGTTAGATGATAGGTGAAGTGTACTTAGTTATCCAATTATTTTAACCTGCATAATATCTTAACACATAAAGTATGGAATTAGTTGAGAGATGTTAGCCTCAAAATATTGAGCCGAACAAGGAAGCTCGGCTACTAATTATGGAAGCTCGATCTTTAATTAATTATGTGTTGTAATAGGCTAGAATGGATAAACGGGCTCGTTTATGTAAGCTAATCGGTCACGTGTATCAGGCGTAAGCCTAAGTAATCCCGAGCCCGGCCCGTAGAAATATCATAGGCGTGTAAGCCTTATGGTTTAACTATAAATACCCCTCTCCTTGGAGAGGGTGTTGGTTCACTTTGTAATTTTTACTAGTAATCAACCATTATCATTTTCTCTCTACTTTATCTCTCTTGTTTCTCTCTCTAAACTTCTTCATATCTTCTTTCTATTTTCTTCTTGATTTCGTGCTACTAGTAATGAAGTGAAGTAATCACGAGCCTCTGGTGGACTCGTTATTGTTTTGTGGTTAATAAGCTAACTTTCGTGGCTTGTTTGAGGAAAAATCCCACGGCTTTAATAGCTTTTGGCTTTTAGGTTTGTTAAGCTTATTCTTTCCTTGTTCTACTACAGCTTATATAGTTACCATTTCATGCATTAAATAAGCTTCTAGTTAGATTTTTAAGCTTAAAAGGTTCGACTTATTTTTAAGTTATATGTGGCGGTTTGGTTTCTTTA